>PVJL010004213.1:0-136094 GCA_004026885.1 Lyroderma lyra
TGCTTCCAGCCTCCTGGGCTTCCTCCCTGTTTTCTCTCACCGGCGTTTCCCCTAATACATTTCTTGTATTTCTTACCCTGTCTTGATACCTGCTTCTTGCCTCTGGACTAACACAGAAACTGACTGTTTAGAGTCAGAGATAATGGGTACAAGGAGACTCAGTGTACATATTTATAGTTATTGTTATCACCATCAGCAGGAAATGTTGTATTTCTGTACAAACTCTATTCTTTACATTATCTACATATATAGGAGAATCCCACTTGATTTCATAAAACAAGTATCTTTGAATGCCTGTTAGAGGTCGGGCAGTGTGCTAGCACCCAGGATGCAGTGAGGAGTTAAGCCCTAGTCTAGGACGAGCTGTTCAGCTGCTGGTGCAGTAGTGGAGAATGACTTACCTGCCTCCCATCCCTTGCCTCTCTCTTGGCCTCTCAGGTCGCCCTGGCGCCACTGAAGGGCTGGTGATCTCGTCTTTGTCTCTTTGTCTCTTGTCATCGGTCAAAGGTCTAGGTATTCTTTTCCAATTAAAATGTTCTCTTCTTTAAGGCTAAAAGACAAAACTGCAAATTCTCTCATCATACTTTTACAGCTTTCTCAACAGGCTCATCTTTCACTCACTCCTATGGGGTTTTATTCCTTGTCTGCCCAAGTATTTATTTTGTTTTAAAAATAGAAGCTAGTTCCTTATTGTCTCTCATGATAGACAGAAAGAAAATCAAGGTTGAATATCTGTACATCCTTATTATTCATTTCTAATATGTCCAATAGCTTTTGTTTGAAGATTTTCAATTTTTCCTAAGCATAATAAAAATATATTTATTGGTAAAGTCTATTGGATATAGATAATCAGTATAATTGCTACTTTTTTCAATGAATTTCTTCAATATTGATATAACCTTCCCCCACACCTTCAAACAAACCCTAAGATATTTATGCATAGAAAATAAGACATGAAGGGAATCTCAAACTTTTGTGAAACATGACCTAATTATATAGTTTTTGAGAGCCAGATCATAACCAAATATTCAGGAAATTAAGTCGGAGTGCAGAAGTTGTCAGAACTTCAGCTCAGATCCTCATGTTTTCTTAGGTTGTAAACTGTTCAGAGTTTAGGATTGAA
The DNA here is from genome assembly GCA_004026885.1 of Lyroderma lyra. NCBI lineage: Eukaryota > Metazoa > Chordata > Mammalia > Chiroptera > Megadermatidae > Lyroderma > Lyroderma lyra. The sequence continues at coordinate 1,124 of PVJL010004213.1, forward strand.
AGTTGATTGAAAACTCTTATTGGGGAATTTATATTCTTGGACTGTCCCAATGAAAGCAGAAGTGTGGTAACTGAACTAATGAGTTCGGAAGATATATTTTACAAATTATCATTACTGGGCTCTTAAGTACAGTGCCATTGTTTTGAAATTAGACATTCAAGGAACCACTTTCTCTTACTTGGCTTCTAATTTTCAGGTTTAAACTCTGTAGAATTAATTTATAGCACCTCTGTACCTATGTCTACCTTACAGCTTTGGTGTATGGGTTCATTAAGATTCTCACTAGTCCTAGCTAGAGTGTTTGAGTTAATACCACTCTAAAATTAATTTCATGTTTACATTATTTTTTTCTGCTTGGAGGATTAGATTAGCTTGAGTTGTGCTTAAAAATAAAATTATACAGGGATTTGTTTGGAAGTCAAAATTGCTTTGACTGTGATATCACCTTCTTCTTTTTACTTGTAGGTAGAAAGCAAGTATTACTCCTTTACCATTGAGAGTATTCAAGTAATAAGAATTGTTTTTCCTATGGGCTAAACCTCGTTAGGAGTGAGCCCAAATGAGCAAATGTTGGCCTCCTATTTGTCACTGAGGTAGGGGACTCTTTCAGCAGAGCCAGTTGTGAAACCTTTCCATTTTTTGTCAATATCAGTCTTTGACCCTCTGTTCTTTCTCTTATTATTTCATCCACTAAAATAAAGTGGGAGGACTTTTACTCATTCTAATTTTCTTATTACAGTTTGGGCCCTGATTGGGAAATGCAGTATAGGGAGAGACAGGCTGGATGGAGAAAGAGGTAGCAAGGGATAAGTACAGATGGACAGTAATTTACTTAAAAATGAATTCATTTAGTCAGGAAAAAAATCTCGCATAGTAATATTGAGAAGGATAGCACAGATAGCATTTTGACAAGATTGTTTAAGATCTGAAAATGTTAGAGTATTGATCCTATATTAGTCTGGATTCTCAGTTGCAAAAGTTCAGCTGTTCTGAACAGAACAGGTATTTGTTAAAGGATTTAGGAAGATTGCAGTATCTTTATAAGGTTTTTTGGGAACCCGGAATGATGCCCAGAGTTGCACCACAGAGCTGGCTTCTAGAAGACAATCACCTCTTCCCTACTGAGTGTAAACAGTACAGCCTGCACCAGCAGCACTACAGGTTCTCGTGGCTCTTGGCACACTGCTCCCTCTGGAAACTGCAGTAGTGGCTACCACCCATTGGAATCTCTGGTCACTTTTTTTTTTGAAGTACCATCTTCCAACTCAAAGACTCGGGTGGGACCATCTGATTTGTGGAACTGTGGCTGAGTACCAGCATCTCATTGCAAGATGTGTGGGAACGCAAGTGTCTGTCATTTTCAGCTTTTGTAGTGGAAGGTGGGTTCTGCCTCATTAGGTAGGAGAATTCCTCAAACATAGGAAGGGGTTACAAGTGCTAGGTGGCCCAAAAGGAAGGATAACCACCGTCTATAATGTTTGTGCGTGATTTATAAGGCAATACCATTTTCCGATGAGATTAAACAAAATAATTTTTGGATAGCTTTGGTGTACACGCTTTTAGGTATGCATATGTATAGATGTCTGCTAGATAATCACATGTCTAGTCTCATTACCTAGTTGATTAAATAGCTATGTGTCTGTATTTTAAAATTAAATTACTAGTGTATAATTTAGGACTATTTACCCCCACTTCATAAAAATTATTCCAACTCTTGATAGCTTAGACATTCTTACGTGGAAAAGAGCAATCTTTTTGTTTGTTTTTTTGCTTTTTGGTATGTGGGTAGCTCCCTGGCTGGGAATTGAACCCAGGCCGCAGCGCTCACAGCGCCAGCACCGAAGTCTTAAGCCACTACACCACCAGGGAACTCCTTCAGACATTCTTATATTTATCACTGACACATTCTGAACTTTTTAGCATAGCTGGCCCCATCTGTCTGAGTTCTTTGAGATATAGCAACACCTTTTAAAACTTTCTGATGCTTTCTTTGGACATTTTATCTTAAGCCACAAGAATCCATTTGCAGGTTTTTTGAACAGTCTCTTAAAAATTTATCCTTGAGATGTAGTTTCATGATTTTCTTAGTGTAACCACTAGCCTTGTTCCCTTTAAAGTGATCTTTATGAAAACACTGAACCCCAATCATTTTGATGTCATCTTCAGAAGGACAGCTAAATCTCTTACATTTCTAACCCAGAACTGTCATCTCTAAGCATCTGAAACTAGATGTGATTGTGAGGCTATAGGCTAAGATTCAAACAGTTCTTTGTTGATCACAATAATGGAAAGTGCTCTCCTTAAGGAAGCTGTAAGCATTTTTGTATAAGGCAAGTCCCTTTTTCTTCTGAGGGAAAATTTAGGGGAAGATATTCCTTAAGTTTGGAGATGTGTTATGATGATAGTTCCTAGGTACCTTTTCTCAAAATTCTGTTTCAAGGAAACTAGGGAGCATAATAAAAGTCTCTTCCAAATGATTTCTTTGCTGCTATTCTTGACAGTGGGATTGGAAAGTAGAGTTTTCCCTTTAGGCTGGTGAAATGGGAAGTATCTGGGAGGTCATGGGAGAAAATCGTGCGAATTCTCCTTTGCTCTCAAATAATGCATCCCTCTGGTATCCTGAAGACTTGGATGGCATTCAGGGTTAAAATAATGGGAGCCATGGGGAACAGACATCATTCCTTCTGTTTTATGAGACTCAGTCCCTGTTAGTACTGAGTGGTTCCTTAAAGCTATCGTAGGATACAGTTTTGCTTTGGTTGCCTTTTTACTGAGTATGGATTTCCAGCCCTCAGCCCCACTCTCTTCAGTATTTACATCAGAACTTAGCCTTTAATCTCAAATGTGGGGAGAGTTTAAAGTGGTCATTGTCTCCTCCTGACAGGGGATTCTGGTTCTCTGCTGATTAGCTATCTTGTCAATAGATTTCTCAATTCCAGCTTGAACTGTAGAGGTGAATAAAGATACCAACCTTCCGCCCTCTCCCCTCCTTTCCCACATTTAATTTCTTATATCCAGATGTCTAATGACAAGGGATTTCAAACTGGACTAGTGGGAAAATATTTAATTCTCCCAAACTTGTTACATAATAATCTTGTTCTTTTATTTTGAGTTGTGAAGTTCTCATGAATTCTATGATTTGCCATCATACATCATAAGGAAATATTGAACTATAGTTTGTGCTTCTGCTTCTCCCAACTCTTGCAGAATCCTGACATCCTGGAGATGGATAGGACCTCAGAGGTCTCCAGGGCCAACTTTCTGTCAGTGCAGGAGTCTGTGACACAGTCTCTGCCCTGGAGTCATCAAGATTCTGCTTGTTTATGTGGAATGAGCTAGAGGTCACTACTTTGCCTGGTCCATTATCATTCTCATTGATGTCCTCTTGGTAGCAAATTTGATCTATAGCTTCTCTCCATTAAATCTAGTTTTGTCTTCTTTAAACAAATTAAAGTGATTTTTTTTTTCATCTTTTGTACAGTACCCATTTAAATAGATAAAGGCAGCTTTCATGTTCCCTCTAAATGTTCTCTTTTTCCCCAGTCCCATTGAACACCTCTGGTTTTCTTACCTATTCCCCCTAAATCTTTGCAGCATTCTGACCACATTTTTGCTTTGCCCCAGTTAGAAAATGTCTCTTAAAATGTAATAGCTGTACTATGGAGATAGGCTCTCATCTTATGGGACCAAATCGAATGATTACTTTGTTCAGATTGGAACAATATATGTCACCTGTGTTCGTGTGCAGTCATTATCTTCTTGGGCAGTTCACGACTCCTTTGGCACTTGTTGAACTTGCAGTTAACTTACATTTTTGGAGGCTAAAGCCCCTAGTGAGTTCCGCTGTGAAATTCACGTAAACTGTTGTTAAGATAATTCTTAGGGGGGCCTTTCAGTATCAAAACTCGGGGGCCGGCTCGCCCTAGGCAAATTCTACAGCACCACTTCTGAGTCCCTCTTCTCATCTTGTGCGCTCATTGAACTGTCTCTCATCTAGGATTTCAACTGACCCTCTCAACTTTAGTTCCCTTGCAAATAAGGTAGATATATATTAAAAAATATGTAATTGGAGAAGAATAAGTAGAACATTCTATGCCATGATGATTCTTTCAGGCAGGGTTTAGTCATCTGTGGCCCATGGGCCAAACCCATTTCCCCTTCTGTGTTAAAAAAAAAATGAACCTTGTTGGAATGGAGCTCCACTCATTCATTTGTATACTGTGTATAGTCATACACAGTATGGCTTTTGTGCTACAAGGCCTCCGTCGAGTAGTTACTACTGAGGTCATATGGTGGCAAAGCCTAAATTATTTATTACCTGGCCTTTTATAGAAAAAATTGGCTGACCCTTCTCTAAGGTGAGAGTAACTGATTAATTAACATGCTTTATACTCACGTAGATGCATTCTGCTTAGACACAGAATGCATCTACACAGCTCATTAGTAAAGGCTTTTGGTGACTTATTTTTTTGTGGGTGTTTCAAGTATTTTATGAGGGTAAAAAATGGTTATATCATCTTTTATGTATATTTATAAAATCACACTCTATTTGCTTTCTCTCTCTTTTTAAATTATCTGATTGATTTTTAATGTGTATTGTTTTTGAAGGCTTTTCTCAGTTATTATTACTTCAGCTCTCTCCTTCAAAATGGGAAACTGTCGTCACCAGAAATTGCTGTTAGAGTGTTAGGGGGTGGTCCGGGATTTGGTTTCCGTTTGTCTCTGGGGAAGAGGAATCAAGTCTCGGCATTAGGAAACTTCAGTAACACTTGCTACTAACAAATATTATATAATACTTCTGTGAAATTATAAAAGGAAGTGAGAGATTCCATGGAGTTGTCAGTCTATTTTGAGAAAAATAAGGAAACAGTTCTTGTTGCTCAACTGGGCATTGCCTTACCGAACCAGTTAATAGCTACTTCATTATCTTGTTGTTGAATAGAATGCTTAATGTTCAGTTCAGAAGTTAAACAATCAGACTTTCTTAAAGAAAAATGATAGTGAATTCTAAGTTTAAAAATTTTTTAATGAAAAATGTTTCGGTAAAGAATTAGATACAGTGGTATCTGTCACGACTTCTTTCCTTGTTTTGAAAGATGGCTTATTGATCTGCAAATAGAAAGACAGAAACCCCATATAGTCTCCTTACACCAGTCTTTGCCCTTGGAAGTGATACATCCCATCAAATTCTCCCTCCAAGTGTAAAGACAAATATCTTGACCTGAAAATTGCTCTCGTGTAATGTTTAAGGCCTGGTCCTTTTGTGAAGGACAGAGTATGGAGTTTTAGGGCTCACATTTTCAAAGCCCTCCACCAATTCACGTTATGGATGCCTGCATCTCACACTTACCGAGCATTTCCCCGGTGCCATTCTCATGGCTGATGGCGCCCACCTGATCTCTTGATTCTGACTCCTTCAGCTGCTTTAGTGGCACTGACTTGCTTGTACTTCATGCCCTGAAATGGCTGTTTTTCCCATCTCCTTCTTTTAGTCTTACCCTTTGCCTGGAGAATGGCTGTGTCCTATTTCAGGCTCAGCTCTGCCTTGGTCCCTTCCGAAGTCTTCCCTTACCCAGGCGGCTTCCCCCTCTGTGTGGCTCGCCAGCACCTTGCATACCGCATGGCATTATGCTGATAAGTTTACACCTCTTGGAAATACCCTCACCCAGGATGAACCTAACCACCCACCTTCTCCCTGTGTTGCTAAAGAAAAATCTCACAACAAGGGAGATGAATGTCTTCATACATTCCTGCTCACCCGTCTCCAGGGGCTGGCAGGCCTGCCCAGGAACGTTCATGTGTCTGCAGGGAGAGGTCCACCCACTGTCTGTGATGTTTCCTGCATCCACTCTCTGCTCTTTTCAGACGCTTCCCCATGCCCACGCTCTCTCTAAGTGGCCTTGCCTTGTACTTCGTGGACAAAATAACCACCTGGTAGTGGCTTCTTCAGCTTTACTTCACGACATCCTCAAACCGCGTTGTGCTGGTGCGTGTTTTGTCCCTATGTCCCGCTACAGCGAGGGAAGGCTGTCTAGCCTTGTGGCGAGTCAGCACCCACGGGTGGCCAGCGTCCCGTGTCCTCCCACGTCTGAGACTTCGAATCGTCTTTTCTGGATTCTTCACTTGGCTGTGTAGATCTGCTCTCATCTCATAAATACTGACCTCCCGTATTCAAAAGAAAGAAAGATGCTTTCACTTTATCTCATGTTCTTCTTCAGCAGTTACCTCTGTTCATGCCCGTCCTTCTGAAGAAGGGTCGTCCCCACCAATGTCTCGCTTTTCAGTCATTAAACAACTCCACTTCGGATCTTGTCCTGCCTTTCCATAGATATTGCTGAGGTCTCATTCCTTCTTTGTGTCCGCTCAGCTCACACAGTGCAGCCCTTTTCTTCCTTCATCCAACACCCTGAGAGGAGCTTCCCAAGTCTCTACTTGGGAAGTAGAGTCCTAGGACCTTTTTATTTGGTCTTCCACCATGTCCTACCGGGGCACTTCCATGATTTCCAATGCCATCCATGGGCAGATCACTGCCAACTTTATAGACCTCTGATCTAGACTTTTCTAGGTTGTCGACCTGTGTCTCCGTCACCCTGTTCTACTAATCTTTTGAGTATCTCCTAGCATCTCAAATGTAAAATAACCCCTTACTTAGTGCTTGCTCCCAGCTGTTTTTCCTCAAAAATTTCCTATTTCCATAAATTGTAATCTTGTCTATTCATTTGCTCACGCCAGAAATCTGGGAGTGATCCGAGGAACACCCCCCTTTCCACACTCAGTCCATCATCAGGTACTTTGATTCCACCTGCAGATGCATCTCAAATTTCTACTTCTGTATCTGCTGTCACTTCGTTACTCCAAGCCACTATCACCTCTTGCCCATGCTGTTCTAGAAACCTCTTAACCTGTCTTTGGTCTTTCTTCTTTCATTTTCCCCCACCCCCAATCTCTTTTTTAAGATCTGAATATCATTGTGTTAATATGCTGCTTAAAACCCTTTCTTGGCTTTGAATTATACTCAAAAGGGAATAACTTTTTCCTGGCCTAGAGGGCTCTGCCTTCACTCATCTCATTCCATTCACTTCCTTGTTCTTGATCTTCCAGCCATACTGGCCTTTTACTCTTTGCTATAATACTCTTAGTTCCTCACCATAATCCTCTGCAAAACTCTGCTGCTTTCAGACTGGAAACAATGTCACTTGCTCTTTGCACCATGAATTCCTTCTCAGCTCTCAAGTCCTAGCTTCAATGCCATTTTTTGTTGAAGCCCTCTTCTCTGAACACATTTCTCTTTATATCTTCTCTAGTAAATTCCTCACCACAGCCCTATTCTCCTCTATCCTAAGGAATTACATTTAAGTTATATACATTTACTTAGGTGTTTATGCATCCGCTGTGTATCTCCCCTACTAGTCAGTAAATTCCACAACGACAGGGATGTACGTGTTTTGGTCATAGTTGTACCTCTGGCACCTGGAACTGAATGCTCAGCAAATACTTGTTTCATGAAAAGTAGAGTTTCTGAGGTGGCAACTTGGAATGGGGGAGTATGGTTTGGTACTTTTATTACAATGTTGTGTGGTGGTTAAGCTTGGGCTCATACTTACATGATTTCAAATCCCTGTTCCAGTTCTCTGTGAACCTGAGCAGTTATTAGCCCATGGGATCCCAGTGTGAAATGCTGGGCTGACTTCTTTCTGGAGAGGGTAGCCTCCATGGAAGATGTAATGTACGATGTGCAGGTTTATTCAGGAACACTAGTAGGCGCAATCCATGTGTGGAAGCTCAGGAAATGACACCGGTGCTAACACAATATGCCTTAGATTGAGATGAGATGTATGTCAATTGGATCCTTTTAGAATGATGTGGCAGAACCTCTCCTATCTGCTTTCCCTACTGTTTGGGTAGTCAAGTTTCCTAGGTTGTGCCACTTTGCCCCTGCTCTGTTCTTTAGTACATCGGACTCTGGCTTGCTGTTGTTGTGGGTCACATTGTCTACAATGTAGGGAGAATAAAACTAACACATTTTGAGTGTGATTCCTTTTCCTTGCCTAGGTTTTGCTTTTCATTCTTTCTTTTAGATCTCTTTAGCCCCAGCTTCTTGACACCAAAGTAACAAAGTGTCAGGGTGGGCGTGAGTGGAATCCAGTTGGCGGCCTGGTGAAGAGAGTTCAGACTCTGGGCTGCATGCATCACTTTTTTAAGGATTTCCTATCTCACAAAGTCTCTTTGGGAGAAATGCTTACATAATGAAACATTGCAAAGGAGCCTGTGGTTAAATTAAGAGTCCTTTCCTATTCTAAGTCACTTACTTTTTTTCCTGTAATTTTTAGCTTGGGTTTCTGGGGACCTTTAAAAAATCTTTTTTGGTAAAAAGGGGGATGGCACATTGTTGTAAAGGGTTTTGAGGTTTCCTTTTCTATTCTGGATATGTCTGGTGTCCTGGAAAGAGAGCCAAAGAAAGCCACCACTCACGAGCATGTTGATGTTAAATGCATTCTCCTTAGGTAAATATTTCCTTTTAGTATTTAGTATTGTTTGCTGTAGGTTCTGTCTTAGAACGACAAGCCCCACACCAGCCAGCGTAAGAATGAGCGTGGATGTGGTTGGAGTCTGTGTGTGGCTCCTTGTCATCTGTCTTCCCCTTCGGTACTGTTTGCCAGCACACCCAGTATTTACTCTGACTCATGAGCTCCAGGGGCTCTGCTGTGCTGGTCCATCTCCCATCCTGGGGAGGAACGTGCAGTCATGAAAGGCAGAGACTGACTGTATTCAAACTCGCAGCCACAAACCCAGCCCTTTACATAATGTAGTCTGATAACCAGTAATGGAATGTAATTGACTTTTAAATTTCTGAGGAGAGGGGGAGGAAAAAAAATCGCACACAGAAGCATTCTTTTAATGAATGTGATAGATGCCTTTGTTGTTTAAAGACAGTCCTCTTGCTGCTTCCCCCAGGAAAGAGCTGTGTGGGGCTGTGTTGCACATTTCGCTGGCGCTTTGCCCCACCTCCTCTTCCCTGAAAATATTTGTGGCGATCTTGTGTGTGAATAAATTTAGAAGTGATTTAATGGTTGCATTGGCAGGGTGAGCTAGAGCAGTTAAATATGTTGTTGATTTTACTTCTGGGTGGGGTGGAGGACGGAAATGAAATGCTAACTTTTTTTTCCTTTTTGGAAACCTAATATGATGTTCTTTTGTTATCACTCTTGTTCTTTAGGCATTAAGTGTTACTGAAACCCTGATTAAGCCCTTGGAAAAATTCAGAAAAGAGCAACTGGGAGCTGTAAAGGTTTGTGTCTAATTTGAGTCCACTTGTAACCAGAAAATGTCGATGCCTCTACTGCTTCAGTGTTCGCTGTATTCACATTTGGCAGCTTTGAAGGAGATGTTGGAATAAACCATCTGTTGTTTTATGTTTTCAATGTGCTTTGTCCCCTTGCGGGGAGGATATGAATTTGAAAATGAAGCAAAAACACCTGGACAGGACAGTAAAACCTCTAGTAATGTCGGATTTCACCTTTCCATAGAGAGCTTTAAAAAATATCTTTAACCAAACAACACACCTACTCTGAGGAGAAGCATCTTATCTCTGTAGGACGTGCAGTTATATCCCCGTGCGCCCCACTTTGGTGGAGGAGGGTAGCATTGTATAATGGTAGGGTGGAAGATGAAAAATGCTGTTACACCATGATGCCACTGAAACTAGGAAGAGGATATTAGGTTATTGGGCTGTGATTGCCTTTGATTTAACAAACGTTTATTGAGCTGCTGTTACATGCCAGTATCGTTGTAGGTGCTGGGGAGTCCAGGATGAGTGGAGCGTGCACTCTGGGGTGTGGCAATGAGCCAGGATTTCTGAGGCGGTGGTGCTGCCCCAGGGAGCTGGGGATAGAGCTAACATCTTCTAAAGTTTTTTTTTAGAACTGAGCTTTGCAGTTATCCCAGAGCAATAAATTCCCGCAACCTTTCCTGAATTTTGTGCATGTACTCGAGGGAGAAAAATTAATGTTTGTGTGTTGTTGCCTATTTTTGGCTTGGCCGAAAGGGAAGAGAATGACATCAATTTTAGGTGGGGAAGAGGGTTTTTATTATTAAGTGTTTCACATGTGGGTTGGGGCTGTGAAGTTGTTTTTTTTTTTTTTTTAATTTTCCTAAACACACTATTAAAATCCTTTTGTACAAATTAACCTGTGGCTTCAGTGGCTGTAGTTACACGGGTGGGCCCACAGAGAGCCAGGTTGTTAGTTGCTATTTATTGAATCAGTTATCCTTTAAGCGATTTGTTAAAATATTAGATGCTCCTTTTTGGCATGTTTTACAGTTTTTAATGAAGGGCTATGTTTTGAGGGGAGGTCAGGGAGACCTCCCTGGGATTGTTAGCAGAACTGCACCAAGCTGGATGTGTCCTCTGGCATTGTAGCAGGACATGGGAGCGCTGGTTTCCCATCTGTGACCTGGATTAACTTTGGTTTCTTATCTGTAAAATGAAGGACTTGGGGTTCTGACTGCTCTGCTTTCTAGTTTTATGACATGTTTTATCTTGTCTCCTCAGGCTGTTTGAAAGCTTGAAGATCTTGGTTCTTTTATCTTTGAACATTTCGTTGGCAGGTGCTGAATGTAAACAATGTCTATTTCTTATTTTTCTTGTTTTAATAGGGTGATGGTGGTGGTGGGCAAGGATGATATTCTGGAAAAGAAAGGTGAATGGGACTTAATAAATATGTTTTCTTTTTATTTGCCATTCATCCTACTGGGTTTTCTAAATTTCTGACCTTGAACTTTATATTGACGACTCCTTCCCCTCTAACGTTCCCAGCATTTTTTTTTTTTTTTCCCTCGTTCCCAGCTTCTGATGCTGTGTTTGTTCGGAGTATATCCTATAACGCTCCTTTCATACTAAATTGCCATATTGAAAGGAAAAATTATTTTAATAGTTTTATGCCTCGAGCTGGTTACTGGCCGCATTCCGTCCTGTTGTATTTCTTTTGTGTTATTCTGGCTTCAGTTCATGGCGGATTTGTCCTGCCTTCTGGTTCAGGATGGCACGCGTTGTCTGTCACACCTGTTGATGTTGCCTTTGAGGAGACCACACATTGTGGGTGACAGGGAGAATTTTCTGTTGACTGGCAGTTTTGTAAGTTATAATAAACAGAAGAGAAAGGTGATAAGGTGATTTTTCTCACAACTTAAAGACAGCCATCTCTTTCATTAGATTGTTAAATCTTTAAGAGAAAAGGCTGTGCTTTATTTCTTTATTTTCTACCAGCCTTCACTCTGTCTCACTATATAAGGTACCTAACAGAGAGCTGTTTTACTGATAATCCTAGAAGAACAGGAAGGGCTTTGTAGTTTGGATATTGGATTATTTTCTGCATTTGTGCTTCCTAAACATTCAGTCATATTTGACAAGCACATGTTCTTGCTCCACTGGTTATCTACTTATATGGGGTACTTAAAAATAACTGTGAGGTTAAAGATCATGTTTGAAGCAGCATAAAGCGTTTTCCATGTGGGGAATAAAATCTTAAAGTCCTTAAAATTTGATCACAACAGGATTTTTTGGATGTCATTGTCAAAATATTTATCTTTCCTCTTCTTTTTCCCATCTGGTCTTGCCCTACCCTTTGCCTCCATGCAGAAGCTTCTCAGTTCTGTTTACTCTTTCCTCCAGTCTTTACAGTCCCAGTTACACACTTAAACTGTGGTTTTAACATCATCTAAATTGTTAGGTGGTTTTGTGAATTGGATTTTTAAAAAACCCCAGGTATCTTTTCTTCAATTTGCTTCTATACGTGTATGTTGTCCTTCAGTCGTATCTGGTTTGGGCTCATCTTCCCATTCTGTAGGTTCTTCTGCATCTTCTGAAGTGCTTGCCAGGTCCTCATCTCTGTTTAGAAAGCACCACTGCCCATCACAGGACATAGGTGCATCTGTGCTTTGTCACATCAGGCTGCCGGTCGGAGTCGTCCTCAAGGCCTGGCTCAGCGCTTGCCTCCTCTGAAGCTGTTCCCGTTTCCTCAGGACCTTCTCACTGCTTCCCAAGTGTCTGCACCACGCTGTGTCGATGGCCATTTCTCATTGAGTGTTGACTTAGTTTCAGGAAATGAATACAAGTACCAAACAACGGAGGAGCCCGGTAGATTGTGTAAAAACTCTAAGGAATTCCAGAACTTGACCAATATAAAGTACTGCCTCAGCTGTTACCAGACCCTCACCCAAAATTTCTTTCATATTTCTTTCCAAGACCAGGTCTGATGACTAAATGTTTAATAAAAATTGACTTTCTGAGATTCTGTAATGACTGCAAAGTATGGGTAAAGAGCAAATCTACCTGAATAATTTTTTTTTAAATTAAGTTTTGCAGAGCAGAAAAGAATGTTGGTATAGCTTAATTACCTGTCTTTCAGTTTAGTAGCAAAACACTCATCGGTGCCTGTCAGGTGGCACAGTGTAAGAGATCCTGGAATACAGTTAAGAATGAAAACACTGGCTGGCCCTTAAGCAATTGGCAACTCTGTGGGGGACTTTTTCAATTAAAAAAGCAGTAAAAATACCTTGTGAAACATGCAGTAATAGTCATAGGTGCTCTGGAACATACCCCATCATGTCAGCTTTGGAGCTCCAGGAATGTCTTTCAGGACTCCTGATTCTTCCTGGCCTTAATTCTGTTTCTGCCCCTTAACGAGTTATGTGATTTGGGCCAAGTTAATCAAGGCCTCTAAGCCTCAGTTCCCCCCAATCTTTAAAATGAGACCTGTGACACCTGCCTATTGTGAGGACTTAATGCATTTGATGGTGGCAGTTCCCAGGTCTAGTGTAGGGCCTGGCATACACACCTGCAATTATCTTCTTATCCCATTTATGGCTTGCTTCATGTCAGCTTGCTAAACAGAACTGCTCAGCTTTTTGTCCTTTCTCAGTGTGCTGAGATCAGAGGTGACCCAGAGCGGGGAAGCTTATGACCCTCCTGTCAAAGAGTGCTAAGGTGATGGATAGGTTACTGGAGCAACTGCTCAGGAACCGATGGTGACACTGTCATTGTTGGTGCCCCTGCATCTGTAGGCTTCCTCCACTTATCCTCGCACAGATGTTGCTTGGGCACCTACGGAGTGCGAAGTCAAGTGCTGGGTAAAAGCTGAATTTTCATCTCTTTGGAGAGGCTGAAGGAGCTTAAAGGAAAGGCGGACAGTGAGGATGGATAAGGCAAATGAAGCGTCAGGCAGGAAACGTGACATTTGGTGCAAGAGCTAAGTGGGGCAGAGGTGCTGCTTCCCCACGACTGGGGAGGGGCTGCTCGGCAGAAGAGGCGGCATTTCACCGGGGCTGTGGGCTGTTGGCCGGCGGGGACTGGTTGGCTTGGCTGTACAGGATTTTGTTTTAAAAAGTTGCTCCTATTGGCTGTATTATGTGGAGTGGGAATCTTGTTTCTTGTATGTGGTATCATCCCACCTCTTTATTGAACAAAAAGCGAGAGGAGTTGGAAGTTCTAAGAAGGTATTTAGGCTCTTCTCTGGACTAGTCATGCCTCATTATTTAATGTTTAAAAATGAGCCATTTTATGTTCTCCTAGAAAATTTGTATTATACTGAAAATTCAAAAAGAGTCATCTAGGAACTTGAAAAAAAATATTTTTTGGCTTCTTCCAAAATGAAACAAAGAGTTCTGGTACCAGAATTTGGACAGTTCCTAATCATGTTCAGACTCTTGTGAATGCTTTACATGTTCTTTATTTCCCGTAGAAGACTTAGTGTGTGATTTTAGCAGGACGTCGGTTAGTAAGGGATGTGTTTTGTGTTGTGGGTATTTACTTTTCTTACATATAGATTGCATCTCCTCCCTGCTTTACTGTTGGCCTTTCAGCTTATTGTTTTTTGATATCCAGAAGTTCTTGAGGCTTTTTATTTCATTTTTGTTTGGAAGGTCATGTTCTGTTCTGAGATCTGTGAAAATATTCTCTTTTGTATGGCTTCATTTTTTTTTTAACTTGTGACTCTTTCAATCTATCTGGAATTAATTTTGGTACTACATGTGGTTCTCCTTCTATTTCTAAGTAGTTAACCAGTTACTCCAGCACCATTGGTTGAATAATATCTTTTTTATCTGTTGGTTGGTTGGTCTCTCTCTCTGTCCCTCTCTCTGTCTCTGTCTGTCTGTCTGTCTGTCTGTCTCTCACATACACACACACACATACACACACACACACTCTCTCTCTTCTGATGCATTCAAAAGACCTGATTATTTAAATTTAGATTTTAGGTTTATGAATTTTCTCTACCATTTATACAGTGTACATCTTATTTGATAGATTGTGCTGTTTTAAGCTCCTTTAAGAGCTTCAAAAATAGCTCTTTAACTTTTTTTTTCTTTTTTTGGCACATGTGATTTTACAACTGATTGCAAGCTGACTTTTGGGGAGTCATATTTAACCTATAAACATAATTTTGTTTGGCTTACTCATGTTAAAATTAAAAAAGACATTATCGCTACCATGAAAATCACTAGGATTTTCAGCTGTTCAAGAAAAATCAGGACGTGGCCTTGTATGCTGGGCCTGTATTTCCAGATGACAAAACATGGGCTAAAACTGTGTTCTGGCTGCCTTCCCCTCTGGAACCATTGAGGGCTGCCGTCTGGTTGGCCTCTGCCTTCATTTCTCCTTAATAAGTTCTCATTCCACCTTGCTTCATTCAGTATATTACTATGTGACCCAGACACCCTGGAGATCATAATGCAGTTTTATAAAAAAATTTTTTCATTGTATTTGATTTAATTTGATCTTGGATAGAGCCTTTTGCCTTATGTTGCTCTATTTATTTTATATATAACATATATTTTATATATATATATATATATATATATATATATATATATATATGCTGTCCAGTAAGTATAATATCCAGCCATTTAATGTGAAAAGTAGAGGCATTAATGGCTGGATTTTTTCGGGACAGCCCTCATATATAATCCATACATGCATATACATATATGTATATCTTATATTGCATGTTAAAGAAACATTCATATATTTCAGCACAGAAAGTTGTATGAGCACAAAGAAGCAAAATAGTATTTTATAATGGCATTGAGAACAAATGTAGGAAGAAATAATTAAGTTTTAAGACTTAAAAACAAAACACAGCAGCATTTGTGTAATACCATACCATTTATGAGTGAATGTAATTTCCATTCAAATTGGTGGGTGTATGTAATTTTGTTTCTTAGCTAAATTCTTTCTTCATAAAGCCTTGGTATCACCATTTTCTTTCATTTCCAACTTTGCCCACATGTTAATTTACATACCTTCTGTTGCTGAGTGTGCTGGGTATTTTGCCGTTGATTTTAGCATCACTGCTGCTTATGTCTCTGGCTGTGATTCAGATGAAATAACATGAGTAAAAGTGTTTTCAGTGTTCTTGATAAGTAGTAATCTGCAGATAGTGAACACTTTTTTGCTATATGATCATGTGTTGCAGTCATCTTCCTGTAAATTCAGTGGCTTGTCTTCCATCCTGTGCTGTTTAAACCTGAAAAAAACCTACTCAGAGAATGCTATGACATGATGCCGTCACAGAGTCCTCAGGGGCCAGGGCTAGAACTTGAGTCTTCTGCACTCCACAACATCAACTTTTTAAACTAGCAGAGCTTTTGAAGTAATGGCCATATGTTCATTTTACTTTATTTTTCTGTTTGTTATTAAAATAGTTCATGAAGATTAATAATGAAAAGCAGAAAACAGAGTAACAAAATATTAATGCCTTAAACTTAAAAAAAAAAAATAGCTGTGAGTTAAACCTAGGGCATGAAGAAAAGGTGCTCATGTTTCAAAAAATTTTTGGCTATTCTCACACATAGGGGAACTGTAGGATTGTGGAATTTTAAGATTGGATCTGTGAGTGAGCTAAAAAAAAAAAATTCCTTGATCTTTTCAAGAAGAAAATTAAAGTTCCGTGTTGTTAAATGGTTTTGTTTTATTTTTCAAAGTTGTACAGCTAGTTTGTACTTAAACTTGAAGTGGAAAGGAGAGGAGACATCATCAGTTCTACTCTCTCCTCCATCAATATGGGGATTGATTTAGGATCCTCAGGTGAGCTGGTAGAGGTCCTAGGTTTGCACAACAGTTTTGCAGTCCCATGTAGTGAAGAAAATAATGATCAAGGGGAAAAAAAAATTTATGTGCTTTATTCAGTCACTTTGCCTGATAGCAAAAAAACATCATACCAGAAAGGGCTGGACCAAGTTTATTATTTTTACTTTAGAAAATAGAAGTTGGAAAATTGGGAAGAGAATGTTCCTTTGCAGGAGGCCTTGGAGACTTAGGGAGAACTGTAAGGTAATGAAAACATTTTGCTAGCATGAGGACACAGTGTGCTCTCATTGGTGCTCAGAAGTGTTTATGAAAAGTCTGCTGAAGTCGGTAGTGTTAAGGGAGATAGACTGTCTTCTCTGCATTTAAAGTTTTAGTTACTTGTTTTCTCAAAAGGAAAGCAAATGTTAGTTCTACGCAGTATCTGAGAAATGTTTGTGATGTTACCTATAGGTTCTCAGTACAAGTTTGTCAGTATTATTTTAGGTCCTTTAGGTAGTGTTCTAGAAATCACTGCTAAGTTTGGGAAAACAGATGACACTTCTGGTTGGAGGATCTTATATTCATATTGCACAATTAGGGAAACCATTCCCCAAGAGGTTTCTTTTTGCTTTTTCCCAGTGTGATTCTATTTTATGTAGAGAAAAATTTAGTTTTAAGTGAATATAATTTCTATGCCAAAATGTGTAGCAAGTTTGCTTTTTTAAGCTTAATGTTCTTATTATGTGTTCTTCTTAAACGTTTTAAAAATGAGGGACAAATGACATGGCATTAATTCTAAACACTGATAAGGATGAAGAGTTGAAAAAACACAGGCTTGGATAAAAAGTCCATTAAAGGAGAGAACAAAAAGATAAGTGACTCTTTGAATCCAGTGCTATCTTGATGATTAATAAGCAGTGTCCTGGATACAGATAGATTTTTTCAGATAACTTTATCACACTCTGTGGTACTTTTTTACATTTTCAGATATTTCCTTATTTTGAGCTTCCCAGTGGATTTACTATGTGCATGCATTTTTTCCTGTTGAATCATCATTGTCTGTGTTTTTCTGATTTGTAGGAAGAAAAAAAGAAGTTTGACAAAGAGACAGAAAAGAACTATAGCCTAATTGATAAACATTTGAATTTATCAGCAAAAAAGAAAGATTCACATTTACAAGAGGTACTGTTTTTGTTTTTCTGCTAATTTGTTTCTAAAATTTAATAAGCAGTGCAAGTGTTTTTTAAAATTTTATTAAATTTATTGGGATGACATTGGTTAAAAAGATTATATAATAAAGTTTCAAGTGTACAATTCTATAATACCTCATCTTATTGCATATTGCATTGTGTGCTCACCACCTGAAGTCAAGTCTCCTTGCATTACCATATATTTGCCTGTCTTTTTTTTAAAGGTCCTTTTATTTTGAAAACTATTCATCTAGGATTATTAGCGATGGGAGAAAACGAAGATGGATTCCCATGAATTAAGAGAAAAAAGTTCTTGTGGAAAAAGACACAAAATAACACATCTTATAGTGATTAATTCACTGTGGATTCACAGTATTAAAATCTTTGGTTCTGAGTATTTTCATAGGAATCTTTTTAACCATCATTACTGAAGAATTGATATTATTTTCAGGAGCACATTAATTAATTGGCTTTCAAGATTTCTTGAAGAAATGAATTTAATTAGCTCATAGACCGTTTTATTTTACATGAAGGCAGTGTTAGTCTTCTTTAACACTGAAGCTTCAGAAGGTTCTGCTTCATTGGAAAGAGAACATCTGTTTTACTGTTGTTAATAAAAATTTTTTTTTTTTTTTTTGGAGACAGCCATACGTAAGAGGAAAGGAATTTGTATCTTATCTCTCATTTTCTCTTTCTGTCTCTTTTCTAAATTTCCGGCCACTTGTTTTTTCTCACTCACATGAATGACTGGAAACCCAGTGGTTTACGATTTGGAACATACGCTTTCATGAAAAATAATGGTATTTGCAGCTGTAAGACTCTTGACTCATCCTACAAAAGTGTGATTGTGTTTTCTTATTTGTTTATTTTTAAACACATAAAGTATCTGGGTGTAATATACCACTGTAATGCATCCTTACGGAAGCATCGTCAAAAAGATACTAACAAATATACTCTAGTAGAAACCTGGGTTCTATTTATGTGTCACATATTTAATTGCAGACTGTGTGTGTGTATGGGAGGGCCACTTTGACATTACCCACGTGTCCCATTTTCTTTTGTCTCTTTCATACTTTTGACTGACATTTGGATGGCATTTGACAGTTTATGAGACAGAAAGGAGCTTTTATACTACTTAGTCCTCACTACAGTGCTGTAGGTAGGTAGCGTTTCCTCCATTCCCTAATGGTTCCATATTATGTAGAAAACCACACAGTTACACTGCTCCCTCATTTCCTACCTATCCTCTGTCAATTCTGAAGTAACAGCTGTTGTTTTCATAGGCTCTCTTTAGGCTACCTCTCTTCCCTTTTCTCTATTTTCGGGTGTCCGGAAGGGATTTTCATGCCTGGAGCTAATTTCCCTCTCCACTTCACTAACGAATTAGGTTACCTCATTCTAAACATTGCTTAGGCAAAATCTTTAGAGTCATCCTTGGCCCTGTCCTCACATCCCACACCCAGCCTGTCAGCATATGTTTTATTTGGTTTCAGAACACACTCTGAATACAGCCACTGCTTCCATCTGCCATCGCCCTAGCCTGAGCCACTGGCATCTCTCAACAGATGACTGCAAAGACCTCTTCATGGGTCTCCCTGCTTCCACCAGCGTTTACAGTTTATTTTATGTACAGCATGCAGAGTGAGCCTTCATGCTGCTCCTCTTCTCCAGTCCCTTCTCGTAACTCCCTTCAGAGTCCCAGGGCCCTGCTCCACCTGTCCTCACACCCACATGGACTGCCTTTCTCTGGCTGGACGGGGGCAAGTGGGCTCTGTGCTCAGGGCCTTTGCATTTGTTCTTCTGACTGCCTGGTAGGTTTCCAACCCAGAACCACACGCCTCACTCCTTCAAATACTTTTGCAAATACTCTCCACTGAGAGGTCACCTTATTAAGAGAAGTTTTTCCTGACCATTCTTACCATTAATTTGCTAGCATAGCTCACAGAACTCAGAGACATTTGCTTAGTTTACCAGTTTGTTATAAAGGATATTACAAAGGATACAGATGGACAGGCAGATGAAGAAGCACATAGGCATGGTCTGGAATGGTCCCAAGCACAGAAACTTCTGTCCCCATGAAACTGGAGTGTGCCGTCCCCCAGACACGTGGACACGGTCACCAACATGGACACTCATTACCTCCTGTTCCAGAGTTTGATCCGGCTTAACCTGCATTGTTCCCCAATCCCCTCCTCAGAGCTTGGTAGGTGGGGCTGAAAGTTCTAACCCCCTGATCACTTGGTCTTTCTGGTGTCTAGGGGCCCCACTCTGAGGCCCCTCCTTAGCATAAACTCAGACTTGCTTTGCAGGGGCTCCTTATGTATGGCAAAAGGTACTCACTCACACTCCTTCACTCAGGAAATTCCAAGGGTTTTATTATAGGAGCTTTGTGCCAGGAACTGGGCACAAAGACCAAATCTATTAATTATTATACCAGATAGAATGTTGCTTTTTAGACTTGACTTAGGCTGGAGGACTGTGCTGCTGGGTGTAATTGAGATGTCCTTGGTATTGTAAATTGCCAGGGATCCTGGTGATTTAATCATGCAGTGCACAGCCCGGCACTTCCGAACACTCAGAACATTAGAGGGGTGCTGACGGAGAGTGACCGGAAATGCCAGGATTGTTACAGTATCATGAGCAGCCAAAGAAAGAATCTGCTAAAATAAAAAAACAACTTGGTATAACTGACTCTGGTGAAATTTTCTTGAAGGACATTTTCTAGTAACAGTAACATGAAGAATCTACTCATAGCTCCTTATAATTTTAGTACTCAACAAATTGTCTTGGTGGGAGTTGTACCTATTAACTGAACTCTAGATATTACAGGTATAAAAAAAACACCATGATTTTGATAAGTGTTCAGTAGAAATTCTCATTTTGTCTTAGTCAAATTTATTTTCAAAATTATTTTCAAAATTATTTTGCTTAAAAATTATTTGATGCAAAAAAGTTTTTCATTATATGGTAAATATATTTTCAAAAAATTAAAACAAATTTTGTAAAATATACAAAACATAGAATTTATGGTTTTAACCATTTCCAAGTCTGTAAGTTTAGGGGCATTGGGTACATTCACATGGTTTGCAGCCATTACCACCACCCGTCACCACCGCCCATCTCCAGAACCGTTTTGATTTTCCTGAACTGAAACTCTGTACTCATTAAACAAAACTCCAGTTCTCTCCTCCCCTGGCCCTTGGCAAGTTCCGTTCTGCCTTCTGCTTCTATGAATGCGGCTTCTCTCTGTACCTCATATAATCGGAGTCACACATTGTCTGTCTTTTTGTGTTAGGTTTTATTTCACTTAGCAGGCTGTCCTCAAGTTTCATCCATGTTGTAGCATGTAGCATTCCTTCCTTTTTGAAGCTGAATAGGATTCCAATGTATGTAAATGCCGTAGTTTGTTCATCCATTCATCTTTTGATGCACACTTAGATTGCTTCCACCATTGAGCTATGGTGAGTCCTCCTGCTGTGAACATAAGTATAAAGATAGCTGAGTCCCTTACTTTCAGTTCTTTTAGTTATATACCTAGAAGTGGTGATTGGGGACGTGAGTATCTTTTCATGTACTTGTAGTCATTTGTATCTTTTTTGCAGAAATGTCTAGATAAATAGTTTTAAAAGTAAAATTAGCTAAATTATGAAAGACATCACATGATGCCTTATGAGACTGGTTTTGAGGACCACAGTCCTTTCTCTGCTGTTCCCTTAGTGGATCTGTGCTTCTCTCCCAGTTTCTTTTGTAGTTAGACAAGCCAAGCAGGGACCTTTTATTGGAGCAGTCTCCTGACTACCGGGTGCCGTCTGCCTCCTGGGGGGAAAGAGTCTGTGAGGGCCTAGGAGCATAACTTCCCAAACATGGGCTTCAATCCCTGACCTGCCCCTGAGAGCCGGGCTCTTGAGATGCTGCCCACTGCTGCCACATTCTCACCTGCTGCCTTCACTCCTCAGTGCTGATGTGACTGCAACTTCCCCAGCCCTCTTTCCCAGGCCCACTTCAGACCTAGGGCTTTTGTTAATGGAAATAATGTTGATGTGATTTTGATTCTTGGTGTGTAATTTGACCTTGGGTGTCGGTTGTTGGGGTAAGGTTTTCATGAAGAGCCTTGTTGTTTGATCTTCAGTCCTTTGGGGTCAACCTCACACACAGAGCAGGAGTTGGCAAACGTTTTCTGCAGAGAGTCAGATAGTAAATATTTTAGACTTGTGCAGACATGACGTCCCTGGTGCCTACTCAGTTCAGCTGTTGTAGCAGGGAAGTAGCCACAGAAGGTACATAGTCACGACTATATTCCAGTACACCTTTATTTCGAAATCAGGCAGCGAACTGTAGTTTTGCTGACCTCTGGCCAAGAGTCTTACCCCTCACTGTCTCTCATGTAACCAGCCTCGATGATTTTAACACAGGCTGACGTCCAAGTGGAGCAGACCCGGCAGCACTTCTATGAACTGTCTCTTGAATATGTGTGTAAGCTTCAGGAAATCCAAGAGAGGAAGAAATTTGAGTTTGTGGAACCTGTAAGTATTGTAGCAGAATGCTCTGCTTTTACATTTTAGTAATAGCATAGCGATGATTTTCTTTTTAGATCTACTTTATGGTTACTAAGGGCCATAGTGCATGCATATGAAGCAAGACCTCAAAAACTGTAAAGGGTGGACCCAGCCATGAAGTCAAGGAATCGCTGACTCACCAGTGGTTCTTAGCCTTCGCTGTGCAGCAGCATGCCATGAATGGTATTTCTTTTGCTACATGGTCTCCAGGACTCTGAAATCAGATGCATTTCCTGCTATCCTATTGTAGTTCCAAACTTTTAACTAAAAATTCTGTTAAGTGAATTGATTGGTATTGGTCGGATAATCTTCACTCTACTCAGGTTTGTTTACAAAGCAAGTACACCAGCCCAAGACTTTGGCACCTTCAATAGTTAGTTCATAACACATATTTCTAATACAATTCACAGTTCTATGGCAGCTTAAGTTAAGCAGTGTGTGGAAATTTGAAACTGTTTTGTGAGTTACTCTGACATTTCTTTATACTTACTTTAGAAACACATGATTTATATTTGTACTTATTTTAGAATAGCTTCAGTTTTTTTATGTATCAATGTATATGCACATATATGCATATTATTTATCTTAATCAAAATGTAAAGGGTATTTCGTACTGTGGGTCTTAGCAAGGAAATTGATAAACACTGGAATTCATGAGTCTCCAGATACATTTTTTAATATAGGTGTTGGTGTAGGTTTTATTGGGGGGGGGGGGCAGAGGGGGGTGTAGTTCCCTGGCAGGGAATTGAACCCAGGCCATGGCATTGAGAGCGGGGAAGCCTAGCCACTACACCACGAGGGAACGCCCCCCTCCTGCCCCGGTGTAGGTTTTTTAAAATACAGATTTATTGTGGTGTAATCCACATGCCTTTCAGTTTACCCATTGTGTGTATAATTTTGAGAAACAAAAAGTTATCAAGTAATGATTCATCAAAAATTGACGTCTATGGAAGGTATAGTCCAGTTGGAGTAAAACAATGAACCTAAATTACAGAAAAAAAATTATCCTGCTTCAAGCTTTGTTTTTATGTAAAATAATGCTGGACTACATTAATGGAGTATTCACAGTGCTCAGTCATTGTTCATATCATCGTTCTAAGGACTTCCCTGTGTTCATGGATTTTATTCTGCAGAGTAACTCCATTTTATTATCAGAGCAAATAAGGACATTGCGGTAGGGAAGGTTTCAGTCCTTTGCCCGAGGTACCATAACACTGTTGAAGTTGGGAATTCGTCCCGCTGGCCCCTTAGAGTTCCAAATTCATAACCATTCCACTGTGTGCCATTCTAAAGAAAATGAGCTTCAGGGTTTCCGTAACTCTCACCGCGAATCACGTTTACTCACTGGAGATGTAATCACGTGGGGCGGAAACCGCTGCCCATTTCTCAGGAGTGGCAGGTGGAGAGTTAGTGGGGCGTCACGACCGCCCGTCTCTGCCCCAGGCAGCGAGTGTCCTTGTTAGCAAACAGGGTGCCCTGGGTGCCAGTGGAGAGGGCCTTGGCTCCTTGATTCTGGGGGTCTGTGCTCCGTGAGGATCCCGTGGGCCTACCGTGGTTGCCGTTACGAAGGAACACAGGGGTTCTGGAGTGAAAGAACAAATGGCTGACGTGGAATTCGTTTCTTTCACATGGCACCCTATAAAAGCTGTCTCGTGGCTCTCAGACTTAAGGGAAAATGACAAATCCTTCGTATTTTTGTAAGGACAAGTGAAATCATATGCAGTCAGATTTAATTGAATGCTTCAGTAGAATCACCGTGAGAGGAGGGGGCAGTTCGCGGCCGTTTTCATTATTTTTCTTTCCCACTGAGGTTGCTGGTGCTGACGTCACTCTTCTTTTTTGTCTTAGATGCTGTCCTTTTTTCAGGGCATGTTTACTTTCTATCATCAAGGCCATGAACTTGCCAAAGACTTCAATCACTACAAAATGGAACTGCAGATCAACATTCAGAATGTAAGGAGATGAAGGCGTTCTGGGATAAGATGTTTGATCCATCTGGCAGATGAAAAGCCGTTCGGGAACTAAAACCGGGCTGATCAGTTAGTGCCGAGACGCTGGCGCTGCGTTGCCACCTCCTGGTCGGCGCGCGGCCTAACAGACTGCTCTGCGGGGGAGGCTCCTGACGGTCTGCCCCCTGGCGGCTCTTGGTTTCATTCCACGCAATTTACTTTTCTCTCGTTTTGAGAAAAGTCACTAAGTAGGTTTTTATCATCAAGACTCACATAATTTGTTTATTTTTCATTTTTAGTTCTCCATTTTTATCGCGGTATAATAATACAACACGGTATTACGTTTAAGGTCTACACAGTGTAATGACTTGGCTTACATGGATGGCAAAATGATTGCCACAGTCAGTTGAAATTACTATCCATCACCTCATGTCATTAGCCCCAATTTTTTTCCTTTGTGACGAGAACTTTTACAATCTACTCTTCTGTCAATTTTCAAATGTCCCATACAGAACTGTTAACTCCAGTCATACTGCACTTTATGGAGTGGTTCTAAGGATAAGCTTTGGTCTGTCATTCTACGTATGAGGCTGACAAAGCATTCTACTTTAGGTTTAAGGCATTCCATTTATAATCTGAGTTTCTTCTTTATCACCTGTATATCTTACTTGAAGTTTATTCCCAGGTAGATTTACACAGCACAAGAGGAACTTCTTTTCTGGGTTTTATGCGTATTTACTAATGTATTACTCTTTACTTTATCATTTTTATGGAAAATGTATGCTTTCAATTAGGTCTTGGATAAAGAGATGCAGGAGAACTTTATCTGTTAAACAGAGGAATGTATGTGATTTTGATCAGAAGGTGGTAGATGTTTTTTTCTCTTAATACTTTAGTTGATTTTGGAAGTGTCCTCATGGAAAAGCTATTCAGGTTATGTTTAATGTAATTTTAAGCCTTGTTAGAAATATAGTGAGTTTTGGGACAAACTCTTCGTACGTACTCAAAGACATTCAAGTGGAAGGATGGGAATCTCTGTGCTGTTTGCTGCCCGACTTTAAATTTCTTAAAAATCTTAGAAATTGAGGATGATTGGCTTTTGTGTAGACTTTGATTCTTTGCTTTTTAGTTCCTTATATTTGGGAATGTAGGCTTGAATTTTATAAATCATGGGTCAGTTTGTATTTGTACACTGTTGAGACATTTATTCAGCTGGATTAAATGACTAAAAGGGTTAAGTTTCTCTTCCTCCATCAGTGACTATAATACAACAAGATTTTTAAAAATACCAAAATGTATATGTATAGATTAGCCCTTACTTCAGGATGTCTCTGTAGGTAGTGGAATATTTAGTCCAGTGATGCTGCGACTTTCCAGAATATTTATGCAGGCAGCAGAACACAGTGTGGCAAAAAGAATATCACAGAGTTTAGAAGTTTAGATTATAATCCTGATTTTTTCCTCTGCTAACTGGCTGTATATGTTGTGGAAATTCACTTTTTCAGTCTGGACCTCATCTGTCAAGCACAGGGCTGGCCTTGATGGGAACCTTCCAGCAGGATTGGATCCATAATCGAAGGGCCAGCATAAAATAAGAAGGCAGGGACCCTTATGAAAAAAAACAAAGTACTTCAGGATAGTGACAGCAGAGCATTAAATCAAGTGGATAGCCTTCTGAGCACAGGTCCCTGTATGACTGCGTGGCTACATGCCCCAACAGCTTGGGGGGACTGGGACAGAGAAAATCATGAACCCTGGACTCCTTTTTGCACCAGAAAGTAAGGGATTACTCAGAATTAAGGAGGCATGTTAAAAGACACAGGAGCTAGCTGGATGGGATCCCACTGGTGAAATCTAGGACAAAATGAGAATTAACATAAATAATGAAAGTATTAGATATAACTCATTGGGTAAATAGAGAGTGTGTATGTGTGTGTGTTGGCATCTATACATATATGGCATGCACATATATGTACGTGCATATGTAGGTATCACACACACACACATATATATATATACACACTCACACACACATATACAGATGGAAAGTAGTGAGGATTGGAAGGAATCTCAGCAAAGTGAGGAAGAAGGTAGATGGAATCAGGGTGTAATCAGTGTTATGATGCAGACATGAAACTGTGGAGATATGAGGTGTGGGGAGGCTAGAGGACACTCGCCATCAGCAAATGAGTTCCACTCTCTTTTCAAACCTGTAAGTAGTCATTTTTCATCTCCCACCTCCATAATTTCACATCAACAGTTTTTCAGTATTGATGCAATTATTTTTGAGTATGGGGGAAAGAGATGTCCAGAAACCCGCTGGTGCTGATTCATCACAGTTGTCTAGGTAATTCTGTCACTTCACCTTGCTCATCTGTCCTCACTATAGCCACTTGACAGAGATAGTGGCATACCAAGTCTCCTGTGTTTCGGAAATGTCATGGGTCAGTTAGATGTCAAAAGGCATTATTTGTAGGGGAGATTTTTTTACTCCTTCCTTTTTGTGAAAAGAACTGTCATTTTCAAGGGGAATTGCCATGACCTTGAAAAAATGACACCTACATTTGTTAGTTTAAAAGAAAAATTAAGTTTTTCAGATTCTGAGCACTTAGATAGTTGCTAATATAACAGTAATAATGAATCTGATTGTTGCAAAGGAAGGACTTCCCAGATGAATATGTTATGACCTTTTTATTTTAAATTTTAAGACTTAGTAACAATGTGGAAACTTGGATGCAGGGATTCTTATGTTGAATAATAGAATTATTCTTAGTGTTAGCAAGCTTCAAAAGTAAATAATCTCTAGTTACCTTGACTCATCCATTTTACCACTATTTATAAATTTTCTTAACAGTCACGCTGGGAAGGATGTGTATGTTTTGAGAAATTATTACAGAAAAAATGCCCCAAATGTAATAATAGTTATCCAGAGACTTGAAAATACACATTAAAAAAGAAAACAAAAAACAACCACCATGTGAGAACTTAAAACTTAACATGTGTTTTTTAATCTTTTGCAGACGCGGAATCGTTTTGAAGGAACAAGATCGGAAGTGGAGGAGCTTATGAACAAAATCAGGCAGAATCCCAGGGACCACAAACGAGCCAGTCAGTTCACAGCAGAAGGCTACCTGTATGTACAGGAGAAAAGTAAGAGGCCTCCGGTACTGACGAGTGACTCACTCACAGTCACTGTACAACCTCTTCCTGTCATTACGCTGATACTTTTGGAAGAATTATTTCCTCCCCTCCTATCCTAGATGGTGTATTTTACGTCTTTGGGGAAAACACATTTCCTGCATTAGGGGCGGGGACAGTGAGATTAGGAGTGTGTGAGCACCCTGCTTTCCGGCCACACCCCAGAATTCTACACCACACTGGGGAAGCCCAGGATTGCTGTAAGGCTGAAAGCGAGGTAGGGAGTTCTCGTTTCCTCCTTTGCCTCACCCACTTCCCTACTACCACGTGCACACACACACTCTTGCATACATTGTCTCTTGTCCCTTGGTATCCTCGGGGGATAGGTTCCAGGAACCCTTCAGGTACCAAAGTCCTCAGATGCTTGAGTCCCTGATATAAAATGGCATAAATGCATACTACACATGCACACCCTCCCGTCTTCCTCCTTCCCACAGTGCCATGCTTCTCCACGTTAAAGTCAAGAGGGCGAACTTCTTCGTTCAGATCATTTCTTTGCACATCAATCTGAGATAGTTTGTTGTTACTGTAATTGCCAGGTTGATTGCAGATGGCTATAAAAAATATTCCTAGATGGCATCCTAACTTATACCACAACGTTTTTGGTATTGTTACAGTTTTGTGAATGTGTAGTGCAGAGAGTCCTTCTTTTGAAGTGAAGCCACCCCCAACCTCTTTCAAACTTCTGATGCTTTGGTTTTATTTTAGCAGTGAAGGCTCTTAAAGTTTACATCTTCAGCTGTTGAACTTGATTGCTAGTTAGTATGAAGGGAAAGGATGTGAACATATTTCTATGTTTAGTATTTTCATCCCTTCCCACTGTTTCATCAAGGTGTTTTATGATTTTTGTTTTATTTGTTAATGGTGGCTGATTTACAGGACTTGGAAACTGACCAGTTAAGGAGCAGAGAGTATTCATGGGATAGCGGTGTGATTTCTGTGCTTTGGGTTGAAGTTAACGGTACATGCAGTCAGAAGAATGGTAGTTCTGCTTCCATTTGCCCTTGTTTGAGCTGGCCTCTTGCAATCTTCATGCAGAACACTTACATGGCATGGAGGAACTCTGAATTTTTCTGATACTTTATCTTAATCTCAGTTTGTTTATTGAGTTTGTAAGAATTAAAATACAGGGTAGTGAGATAAGAAAGGATAGAATTTTTGTATTATATGCCCAAGTGAAAAATCAGAGGAAACTTTAATTTTTGTGTATGTAACTGTTTCTCAACTTGCTGGCTTTGACAGGAGTTGGGCTGATATTGGACAGAAAAAAGCAACAAAAACAGTAGTGGCAAAATTCTTCTCTTGTTAACTCTATACCAGGCATGTTCTTTGTAAAACTTGTCTCATTTAATCCATTAAAAAACCTGTGAAGTGGAAGGTACTGTGATTACCCCATTTACTGATGAGAAAGTGGAAGCATTGAGAGGTAAATATTGTTCCCTAGATCAAACAGCTCCTGAATACTGGAATTGCTGGTCTGGCACTGGAGTCTTGGTTGCTCCCTCTCCTGCAGTGCTGCCTGGAGCTTGCACGGGTACAGAAAAAGCGTCATTAACCTCTGTGCTCAGAGCTGATGGATAGGTAGGATCGGATGGGTGTCAGGAGGGGTTGGCAGCTTCATTAGTGGGAGACTTTCTGATTTGGGGTCAGAGACTGATGTGAGGTTTGGGCTTGTTGTTTATTAGGCACTTGGTCTAAGCTTAAGTTTTGGGGTTTTTTGTTTGTTTGTTTGTTTTGTTTTTTTAGATTAAAATGACAGTAACATAACAGTTCGTCCTTAGGTTTTTATTCCTTAGTATTGAATGGAATATCTGTGCAATATTCTTGTGAACTGTAGAAGAAGACACAAATGCTGGCTGTTGATAACATACACATCAGTGGTTCTCTCATTCTGGTCTGTGGACTCACATGGTCTGAGATAAGATTTATTGTGATCTAGGAACCCCTTTCACACCCCACTCCCACCCCAATGTAATTAGCTTTTCCAAAAGCTAAATGCATTTTTAGAAAATGAGTCCTTTTTGCTCCTAAGTGTGTCCTACTTGATTTTTAGGTCTGTAGAAGGTTTTGTTTGTTTTTAGCTGAAGTGATGTTGATAATAGATGTTAATTGCTTTGTAAAGAATGACTTTACTTGGTAAAAGAAAAATAGCAACCTCTTATTGGACTTAACTTTTGTTTTGTTATAATTAGACCTTTACAGACACTTGAAATTGTAGATGCTAGGTTCCCTGGACATTGACCATTGTCTTTTAAGGGCTTTGGTGGTTGCAGTACTGAATTACCAAGAGGTCAGAAGTGGTTATGGGAATGTTACAGTATGTAGGTGGAGAGCTCACCCCAGCATTCTTCTTGCTTCATTTAAAGCTTCTCTGTACCATCGTCAGTAGGGGCAGTTGCCTACCAAGGAGCTATAATGGAATTAAAGCAATTAGGTGGATTTCTAGACCAGATGCTTTTTTTCAGCAGTGTGATTCTGAAATGCTGTCATTTTGAGAGGCTAGAATTGAATCCCAAATAATCATATATTGAATTGAATTCTTGAAACCCTCATGAATTCTTAATACCTAGAAATAAAAAATAATAGCGTTCAATTAAAAAATTTTCAGGTATTAGATGACAGTCCAGCAAACTATTTGAAAAGTATGTCCTTTCAGTCACTTCTGTGTGACTGAAAACAAGGTCTTTTCTCAAATGATCTCTCTGAGCCTTCTTATTTTCCCCCTTTTATTAGAACCAGCAGTGTTGCTGATTTGTTTCCTTGAATGGTCTTAGTAGCTATTTATGGGTGTTTCCTCTTCAGTAATGTGTTTGAAACCTTGCATATTTGCTTATTTATGAGGAAAAATGAGAAGTTCTCTTTCCGGTTGCAGGGCCCGCTCCATTTGGTTCCAGTTGGGTCAAACACTACTGCATGTATCGGAAAGCGGCCAAGAAATTCAACATGATCCCCTTTGAGCACAGATCTGGGGGGAAGCTTGTAAGTATTTGATGTTACACTTGGAATTAGTAATATATATGAGGTTGTTTTTGAAGGTGTCATTTCAGTGGTATGTATATCCACTAGTGATGCATACATTTTATTTTGTTTTTTAGGATTAAAACCTTTTTCCTTTGTTTCTAAATAAAATAGGCTAGAAAAGAATTCGTGTTTTTTGATATGAGTGCATGGGTTTTTATAGTCATATTTTTATTTTTTATTTTATTTTATTTTATTTTTTTAAATTAGAGTAGAATTCTTTATGTCACTGTTACTGGAAGATAAGATTAACACCTACAATACTTGCATGCCTCACTGGTCTGTCAAGTCAGTATACACAGAAGATCTGATGCCTGAAAACATTACAGAGTGGATGATCTATAATGAATTTTGCTGTTTTTCACTTAGACTTTCAAAATGCTCATTCAGGTATTACCCACTGAGTCCACTTTTCCCATAGAAATAGACAGCAAAATAATGTGTGGTAGCAGTAAGAGAGCAAGAAGCCCGTGGGTATTGGCTGTGTAGGAAGGGTGGTCTCCATATGTGTTAGAATTAGAAGCCATGGCTCATAGCAATTATCGATAGTCTGAAGACAAAGATCTTCCCCCCAGTACTGAACAACCTTGGTAGCACATTTTAAGAAAGAAGGATAATTCATTGTTTGCAGGGTGGATGGGCATAATTTTGCTTGTGTGAATACAAATCTAACCCAAGTTCATGTCTATTTACATATGCTTATTATCTTCCTAAAAATTTTTATTTAAAGCAATTTATAGTACAAGCACATTTTTGTAATAATGAAGTAGACATGAAAACTCGGGGTTACGGAGAAGAGGCACAGTGCGGCTGTCACTCTTGAAGCCTCATGGGGTGAGGACTGAGCATGAGTCTGAGTTTCCTGTCAGAGCTAACTGAAGCCCTAACATAGGTCTTCTTAATCTTTCTATTTTAGCCACCAACTAATAAAAAAGGCATATCAGAATATAAATGACTGTGATATTTTGACTATTTGTATGTGCAAATGTTTAATATTATCTGGAGATCCTCATATTTTAGAAAAATGGTAAAAATAAGATTTCTTACACTTCTACTGAGGATGTGTGTTCCCACATAGCTTCTGTCTCCTGTCTTCTACCTTTTTAAAATACTTTTAGAGATGATGGTTTAGTGAAGTAAAGTGGTTAAAAAAATTAAGAAAAGATAATTCAGGGTGGTCTATTTAGAAAATATAAGAACTACATAGATTGGGGTGGTTCTACTTGCAGGTTATCAAAAATAGCTGATCTGGGGCCTTTAGTGTACTTTTAGTTAGACTCTGTAGGTCAAAAATGGTCACATGCTGGCTGTTTCATATAGTACAATGTAATAGGAAAGAAAATCAAATCATTCTTTTTAAAAGAGTACAGTAATAGCACACCAAGTACCCTGTCATGTGGAGACTGTTTTGTGAATCCAGCTTTTAAAATCGGCACTCAGGAGGTCTGGTTTAATGTTACTGTCATCAAAGCAGGATCCAGAAACATCTTAAAAAAAGGAAAATGACAAAAATGTTTACAATTCGAAATAGTTTTTAAAAAAACTAATTTGAAAGAGAATAGGATTAAGGAACTTAAAACCATGACCCCCCTCTCCTCCCCAACACACACACTCTCAGTATAGGATGCCTCAGTGCGTATATGTGTACAGTGTCCTTTTTGAGACTGTTTAAAATGGTCATTTGCAGGGGGATGGAGAAGTGTTCTTTTTGAAAGAATGCACCAAGAGGCATACTGACTCCATTGACAGAAGATTTTGTTTTGATGTAGAAGCTGCTGACCGGTAAGTTACTGGAATTTCTGACCTTCATGAATGAGTCATTTTTAAAAATGACTTAAAAAAATAGAGGTAAATTGCAACAGAGATTGCTAAGACCTGAAAGAATGTTATCTCATTACATTTCCAAGCTGTGTACTGTTCACCCTGAGCTGCTTAGTCTCGGTCACTATGTTTCGCTGTGGGGTGACAGCTTAATCTTAGATGATGTTTTCAAGTCATTCTAACCAGTGTTGTCAACTTATAAAATCACCTTGGAGTATTTTATTGTTGATCTAAGCCTAATGTGTGGCACTAAAAGAATAATGAATGAAAGTGATGGGAGTGGACACCAGAGCTGAAAAAGAGGTAGTGGTGGCTATTAATACAGAACAATACTACTTTTTGCATGTGGGAATTCTCAGTGCACATTCCCTGTATATGAGGGAGGGTCATAGCCCTTCTTTGTTTATTCAAGGGCTAGTGTTTTTTCTTATTATATAACTTTTTAGTTAATTAGTTATAAAAGAATCTGCCAGAGAGAAGGAAGTGAGAAAAAGAACAGTGTTCACCTGTCAATAATACTTTTTGTCTGGCATTTATTCTATGTCCTCCTGTGGCACCAAGGGAAAAAATCATGGCACTCAGCTTTTTTTTCCCCAGTGGTTCCTTGTAAGCTCTGGTTTTGGCAACAGTGTTCTTTAGATAAGACTGTTTCATATTTGTATAATAAAACTTTGAGATTATTTTTATACAATAGTTTATTTCAGGTCAGGACCCAAGAAAACAAAAATAATAAATGCTTCCTCTTCCCTTAGATGAACTGACTGAGTTAATGGAGTTGGTGCAGAGAAGTAAGATCTGTGCTTTACTTTGTAATAAGTGAATTGAGCACCAGGTACATAAAAAAAAATAGGCCCTTTACCACCCTAATAAATTTGGCACTACCATGAAAAGGAAGGTGGTTTACTGAGCATTTTGCCAAGACTGATAACAGATGAAAGAGAAGGTCAGTGCAAAAGAGGTTAAATTTCAAGCCAGTAAGGACTGGTTCAAAACGTTGAGAAGAGATTCTGACTGTGTAATACAACTTGAGCCATGTGCTGAGTTCTTTCTAAGAGCCAGACAGTGTTCTAAATTCTCCTGTGCTTTTATATCTCATTTAACCCTCACCACGCCTCTGCCAGGTAGATACTATCCTTCCTGTTTTAGGATGTGAAATTGGGGCATAGAGACCTGAAGCGATTCTCCCAGGGCCACATGGCTGGGGGGCGAAAGAGCTGAGACTTAAACTCCTGCACTCTGCCTCTAGAGCCCAAGCTCTTAACCAGTATGCTATAGGCCTCAGAGGATTACCTTGCAACTGTGATGTTTCCTAAATAATCGATGAAGGTGACTCAGCATTTAAGGAGGTTAATCTGACTTGTTTTGAAAGCAGGATGCGTCTGGTTCTTTATACATTGTTTTAATACAACTTGTATAATTCTTGCCTAACTATATTTTCTTTAAGACCTTAATCATGCCGAGTGCTCTTCCTAAACTGTGATCCTTGTGATGGTTGGAGCCTCTTTCCATCCCCACAAAGATTAACAGGGAAAATTATGGCATTATTTTGTGTCTGTTAAGGATACTTCCTTATGAAGAGACTCTCAGAAGTGGGGAAGACCTTAGAGGTGATCTACTGTAGTGGTTTTCACACTTTATAGGGAGACCCTCTTAAAATTTTATGCATATGTAAAACAAAAAGTAGTTTTTCTACTAAAGTGGGGTAGAGGTCCTGGACTTCTACCCTTTCAGCTTCCTTACTGCAGAAATCTTTCATTTACTTCTGTTGATACCCAGAGCTGCTTTCTAGGAACTTGTGGCAGGGAGACCACTAATTTAGTCTATATCAAGCTTGTCCAGCCTGAGGCCCGTGGGCCACATGTGGCCCAGGATGGCTTTGAATGCGGCCCAACACAAATTCCTAAGTGTTCTTAAAATATTGCAGAAATTATGCACGGACATTTTGTTTTTGTTTTTGTTTTTAGCTCATCAGCTATCATTAGTGTATTTTATGTGTGGCCCAAGACAATCCTTCTTCCATTGTGGCCCAGGGAAGCCAAAAGGTTGGACACCCCTGGTCTAGATTATGGGAAAAGGCTTGCAGAGAATTGGGCACCTAAATGGATAACCGAAGGCTTATTTGGAGTCAGCTGGGGTTGCAGCTTACAGTCTAGGCAGAGTGAATAGCACGTGTGAAGGCCTGGAGACAGAAAGCGACATAACCCACTTGAGGTCCTGGAGATACTGAGCATCATTGTAGAAGAGAGCCAGGGAGAGTGGAAGAGGTGCTCGAGATGACATTATGGGCTTACCTTGAGATGTTTGAGTTTAATTCATTAAATGGTTTTAAGCAGGGCGGTGAGCGACGTGATCATACTTTTCATAACTCAGATGCACAGAAAGTTTCGGAGATGGCAAGAACAGATGAAAGAGCCATGAATTGGTGTTGTGGCAGCAGAAATGGAGGCATGGGGATCCATTTGAAGGGATTTTTAGAGAGAAATTTAGAAATAAATTGGATGTTGGAGTGTGACGTGAAGAAGGTTTCTGGCTTGAGCAACTAGATGGCGCCATTTACTAAGATGGAAAACCCAGACGGGAAAAAGGCTGGAGGGGACGATGACTTCTTTTTGGGTCACATTGAGTTAGATTGCTGTGGGTCATGTGGTAAGAAACCCAGCAGGATGCTGGAGTAGCACTTGGCAGCTTCAGCAGCATTTGACTTGGTCCGGCCTTCTACCTCCTGCCACTTCTGCGAATCCTGTGACTCCCGTGACAGTGAAGTATGCTGGTTCTCCCCAGATTTCTTGGGATCTCTCGATGGTTGTCTTTTCTTTCTCTCTGTCTGTCTATTCTCATGCTTTCACCTTCAAAGTGTATTTCTCTACACTCTATGTTTTTCTCATCTTTTTCTGTGTTTTGAACTACTTTTAGCATCTTTAGCTCCTTATCTGGCATATCTCCGATTCCACTCCTTTTACAATTCCTGGTAAGTTCACTGTCACTTTAGGTGATTGATCCTTTTGTCACTTTGATTCTTGAGTCCTTGAACTCCTCTTCTTCTGTCACCTTGTTCTTTGTTCTCCTCAGCCATTCCCTCTCATGATTGATCATTCCTTAGGGGTTCTCATCACGAGGACCTGCAACCACCCTATAATCCCAACGGCAAGGCTTTCTCCTTCTGACACCACCTGCTTAGTCAGACAATAACAAGTTATTAGGGAGGATGTGGAGAAATTGGAACCCTCCTATACTGGTGGTGGGAATTTGAAATAGTGTAACTGCTTTGGGAAACAGTTTGGTAGTTCTTCAAAAAGTTAAGCATAAAGTTACCATGTGACCCAGGCATTCTGCTCCTACTATATATGCACAAAATTGAAAACCTACATCTGTATAAAAACTTGTGCATGCATGCTCATGGCAGCATCATTCATACTAGCCAGAAAACTGGAAACAAGCCAAATGTTTACCAGCTGATGGACAGATAGATAAAATGTGGTATATTCATGCAACAGAATAGGACTTGGCAATGAAAAGGAATGAGGAACCAACACATGCTGCAATGTGGATGAACTTTAAAAACAGTATGCTAAGTGAGATAAACCTGCCAGCGAAGACCAAGTATTGTATGATTCTGTTGATACGAAACATCCAGAACAGGCAAATGTGTATGGTCAGAAAATAGCTTAGTGGCTCCCTAGGGCTAGGGGGTCTGGAGGGAAATGGAGAGTGAGCTAATGAGTGTGAGTTTTTGGGGGGGTGGGTGACAAAAATGTTCTAAATTGATTTTGGTCATGGCTATACAACTCTGTGAATATATTAAAAAGCCATTGAACTATACACTCATAAGTAGGGAAAAGTTTATGGTGTAAATTATGTGTCAATAAAACAAGAAAAGGGACCTACAAAGAAATACTTACCGTAACTAAAATAAGGTTATTAAAGTGGCTGTAAGGCATTCACTCCATGCCTACCACACTTCAAGTACTATGGCTGGAAAATGATTGTGTCGCTCATTTTAGGTTGGAGAAGAGGATTTTGTAGAGTTGTTTTCCCCGTGGCAAGCTGTAGTCTGTCAGGAGAGGTGGCTTTCTTTGCTGAAGGGCGAAATATGGTCCCCTGAGCCCCTGCCACAACTTGGTTGTATAATATGCTTTTAGCTTCATTGACATGCTTGCCACATTATGATGTGACCCCCTCCCTAACACACACACACACACACACACACACACACACACACAGGCACACTTGCTTGATAAATAATTACCATTCTGTGAAGTTCTCCCACACATCACATTCAGGCACTGCTTAAAGAAAATCTGTCCCATTTTGCTCTCATTAATCTGACATTTCAAATATTATATTTGGTTTGATTTAGCCTGGTTCCTAATATATTGTGTTTGAAAGGATGGCAAATACTTCTGACTTTTATAATTCACCCATTTATATTTTCATGATGATAATGGCAGGATGAAGTCACTGCTGTATCGTGTCTGAAGCATTATGCATTTTAGAGAGCTTTTATACCAGTGGCTTCATTCTGCTTCTCTGTGTATGGAACTGTACTGTTTGCCACTTTATTTTTTATTTACCTACTTACAAGAGAGAGTAACCAAATTTAATACATATATGTGTATGTATGGGAGTTAGAGATCCCACATGCATGAGAGATTTCTTACTGTTAGTCACTTTAGAAGAATGAGCCAAGAACATATTGCTTCCAAAAGCCCATGCAATTGCACTGAATAAGAATAAGAATGTTTCCGTAGCATATTAGCTGTGGTAATATGTGTAAGTATTTTATAGTGCATGTCATTTAGGCACCTAAACAGTTATTCACTGTGTTTGGCACTGAGGATGCAAAACTATACCAGAAACTTAAGGCAACTCACAGACCCAGGAGGGTTTACAAGCAACTAACAGTTCAGAGGTCTAAGGTGCTTTAGGTAATAATGAGAAGCAATAGGGAGTGGAACTGGCTGGGAAAATGTACTAGAAAAATTGGTTATTAAATTGTATCTTCAGGATTTGGTAAAAATTTGGAAACTCCGAGGAAGAGAGACTCAAAGCAAAAGGCATCACAGAATTCTTGAGAAAACGTGTTGGGATAATTCTTTATGTCAGAGGTTCTCAACTGTGAGCAATTTTTTGTCTGGAATTTTGATTGTCACAGGTAGGGTGAGAAGAGGGGCTGGGCGGGCCATTGGTGCTGCCATCTAGTGGACAGAGGTGGGCAGTGCTGCTAAATCCGCAGCACAGTACAGCCCTCCATAGCAAGAGAGACCTGGTTGGTCTCATGGGTCACTAGTGTTGCTGTCGAGAAGTCCTGCTCCACCAAGATTCCAGTTGAGAGAGAATAAGAAAGGAAATTAGTTTTTAAGAATTTAGATGGAAGTGGTCAAATATGGAACGGATAGAACTAGAAAGCCCGTTTCTTGTATATAGGCTTCTGTGCTTTTCCTGAATTTAAGACTTTGTCCTATAGATGGTGTTGTTGGTAGTGGCATACTGTCTAAGTCACATTTTATGTTGCTTACAGTATTTAAAAGGAAGTATGAGTTGATATTAATATGAATTTATTCTTAAAATACCTATTGAAAGATATTAGAGTGTGGGTCATAGAAAAGTTTTTAGCATTTGAACAAAGCTGCAATGAACAATTGTGTACAGTGGTTTTTCTGGACTCACGTTTTCGTTTCTCTTGGATAAACGCCTTGGAGTGGGATTGTGGGGTCTGTGGTGTGTGTGCATGTGTGCGTGTGCGCATGCATGTGAGAGTAGACACACACATATACATATATATGTATATATGTATGTATTTGTGTGTATATATTAGGGCTGTATGGAAAAAGTCCGGCCATAAATGCCTCTATTTTTCATATTGCATGGCTAAATTCTTTCTGGACAGCCCTTGTATGTATGTTTGACATATTATTAATAGGAAATGAACAGTTTTCTAAAGTAGTTTGTTCCTCCCAGCAGCAATATATGAGAGTTCCAGTTTTCTACCACCTTACCAAGTTTTATGTGTTCTTTTTCATTTTATCTCATCGTAACTAGTAATGTTGAGTGCCTTTCCATGTGCTTTATGGCCATTCATATTTCTTCTATTATGATGTGTCTATTCAAATATTTTATTCATTTAAAAAATTATATTGTTCTTTTTGTTATTGAATTGTAGGAATTATTTTAAGTATTCTGGATATAAATCTTTTATCAGATGTATTAATTATGAATATTTTCCCTGATCTGTGGTTTGCCTATTTATTTTCTCAATAGAGTCCTTTGATGAGAAGAGTCTAATTTTGCTAAAATTGAATTGATCAGTTTTTAAAATTTTTATTGGTAGAGCTATTTGCTCTAAGAAATCTTTTTTTTTAATTGTTAGACTTATTGGGGTGACATTTGTTAGCAAGAATTACATAGGTTCCAGGTGTACAATTCTCCAGTGCACTGTCAACTCGTTGTATAATAAGTTCACCACTTTTATTCCCAGGTTGCAAAGATGTTTCTCCATGTTTTCTTATAAAAGCTTTATAATTAAGTTTATGACTCATGAGGATTTTCTTTTGGCGGGGGGATGTATGGCCCGATTTGTGGAAGTTGAGTGTTATTTTTTTCCTTACCCAAATATTCAGTATTTCTGGCACCATTTGTTGAAAAGGACTCTCCTGTCATTGAATTGTTTTGGCACCTTTGTCGTAAATCATTTGACTGTGTATGTGTTGGTCTATTTCTAGAATCTCTATTCTTTTCCATTGATTATTTGTCTGTCCTTTTGCCAAATCTACACTGTCCTTATTACTGTGGTTTTATAGTAAGTCTTGAAGCCAGGTAGTGTGATTCCACTGTTGTTTTCCAAATTTGTTTTGGCAATCTATGTCCTTTGTATTTTGGTACAAATTTTATAGTCACTTTATTTCCATAAAATGCCTACAGGCCAATATTACCAATGTTGAATATTAATAATTCAGGAGTGTGACTTTCCATTTCTTTAGGTTTTAATTTCTCTCAGTAATGTTTCATTGTTTTCAGTATAGGGATCATGGATAGCTTTTGTTCGATTTCCCTACGTATTTTGTGTTTCCGATGTTATTTTGAAAGATACTGTGTTTTAGATTTCATTTTCTAATATACTGTTAGTATATAGAAATGCATTTTGTTTTTGTGTCCTACAAATTGCTGAGTTATTAGTTCTTTAGGATTTTTTAATGGACACAATGGTATAATATGTGAATAAAGACAGCCTTTTTTTCTTTATTCCCATTCTGTATGACATTTATTTCTTTGATTTGTCTTACTACACTGCCAAGACCTCCAGTGATACATATGTGGAGTAGAAGTAATTTTGGGGATCTTGCCTTATGCTTGATCTTGGGGGAAAAGCATTTGTTATTTTACTTGCAGAGTACAATGTTAGCTGAAGATTGTAGATGCTTTTACCATGTTGAGGAAGTTTTTGTCTGTTCCCAGTTTTAATCAGGAATTAAACATTTGTCAGTATCAATTGAAATGATCATTACATATTTTTCTTAAATTTGTTAATGGGTGAATTGCAATGAATTTTGTGAGTGAAACTAACCTTGCACTCCTGAGACAAACTCTACTTGAATTGAAAAAATTGAATGCTTTTTAGTTTTCTATTTTATCTCCTCTATTTAATTTTTCATTATGCCTCTTTGTAAGTGCATTTTTAGTATTTGTCCTAGAAAGTATAACATGCCTTTTTAAATTATAATAGTATTTAACTTTTCAAAAACAATATAAGAAACTTAGAACCGTAAAACCTTCATAAACAATATAAGAACCTTCATTTCTGGTGGATGTAGGATTCTAGATTGATAGTTTTTCCTCCTAGCACTTCAGTAGACTTCTCATTACCACTCTTTTGCCTCTGTTCCTGTTATATTTTAGTTCTACCTACCCTATGAACCCAATAATACTCGTACATTACTACTTTTAATTTACTAAATCACTAACCAGTAGTCTTTTAAAAAATTAACATTTTATTTACATATATGTATATACATACATATATATGAGGCTGTGTGTGTGAGAGAGAGAGTGGGAGGGAGGGAGGGAGGAGGAGAGAATTTTTTGGTCTTTTTTTTTTTTTTTTTTTAACCAACTTATTTATCCACTCAGATTTTTTTCTTGTTTTTCCTGCAGAACTGAGTTTTTATTTTGTGCCATTTCACTTAAGTTCCTCAGGCAGAATTAATTTGAGCATTCCTTGTAATGCAGATCTACTGGAAAAGAATTCTTAAATGTTTTGTTTATCTGGAAATGTTTCTATTTTGCCTTCATTTTTGATGAATGTAGAATTCCAGATTGGTTGTTTTTTTTTTCCCCCAGGACTTCAAAGAAGTCATTCCATTTTTTTCAGGGCTCCATTTTTTTCTTGTGGCAAATCATCCATCTTTCTGATTGTTATCCTGTATGTCATCTTTTTCTTTTGCTGCTTTAAAGATTTTCTTTTTATGATGTGTCTAAGTTTTTGTTTGTTATGTCCTGCTTGGGGTTCATTGAAATTCTTGGCTTTGTGGGTGATTTCTTACCAGTTTTAGAAAATCTTAGCCATTATTTCTTCAAATAGTTCTTTTGCCCTATTTTCTCTCTCTTCACTTTCTGGGATTCTGATTGCATTATGTTAGACTATTTGATACTTGTTTCAGTGGTACCTCCAGGACTTTAATTTATGGATGTCACCGAGTGACAACATGGAGAGGCTAATGCCAAGGGAAGAGAATTTCATTGCTGACAGTTTCCAAGAGAAGAGGGCACGCCATGCCACACATGGCCACATGGGAAGCATCAAGTTTTGGTCAGGAGTCAGGGCGGAGCAAGGGGCAATCCTAGACTAGAGCCTTTATTGGGGTTTCCACGGGAAAGACAAGGCAGAGGTGGGGGAATAGCGGAGGATTGGCTGGTTTGAATAGTATTAGTGGGCTAGAGGGATGGTTTTTAGTTGTCTGGCTCCTGATTTAGGGTTGACTTAAGGCACGTGTCGGGTGGGTGGGTGGGAATATTCGTTCAGTGAGAATTAGATAAAGGGGGTGGCTGTGGATGGATGGTAGACTCAGGATTGGTTGGTTTGCATAGGAGTATAAAAGGTATTGAAGTCTTCATCATAGTCATTTTATTTTCTGTTTTTGCATATCCATTTGTCTCTTTTTTTAATAGTTTTCATTTCTTTACTGAAATTTCCAGCAGTTTATGCACGTTGGCTGCCTTTTGCACTGGATCCTTTAACATACTTAGTTTTGGGGGTTTTTTGTTTTTTTTCTCATTTCTTTCTGATTTCTCCCCTCTGATACCTGGGCTATTTGTGGATCTGGTTCTCTTGATTGCTTCACTTCATCTATTGATGCTGGGTTACGTTCTCCCGCTGCTTTGCTAATTTTTTGTTGAATGACAGATACTATGTTTAAGAGAGCAGTAGAGACTAAAGTGAGTAATATTAGTGTCTGGTGAAGGGCTAGCCCATTTTTCCATCAGGTTATTAGCGTGGAGGGCTGTCACTTCAGTCGACAGTTGAGCTGAGATTAGCATTGTTGTTACTTTAATTAGATTCCATTTATCACAGTTTTATGAACTTTCTCTGGAAATTCTCCCAACTTGCCTCTCATACTTAGTACACGTAGTTCAGGCGGTATGGGGGTGGGGACTGTCTCTCAGCCTTGTTCTTAGACTGCCTCCTGTGCACTTGGTCACGGCCCATGGGAAGGAGTTGAAGGGTGCCCTCAGACTATTTTGTGTCTTTGTCTTCTAGGGATTCTAAGCCGTCCCACCAGCCCATATTCTTCCTCTGAACCTTTGTTAAAATTCTACTATTTTCCTCATGTCCAAATGAGTCTACCTCTTTCTTCTGCTGCTTCACAAAAGATGCAAGTAGCCGTGTGTGTGTGCACGTGTGTTCATTCATGTTTGTGTTTGTGTTCTTTCCAAGAAAGGACTTGTAAGTTTCTGTATTTTACTTTGCTAGGATTCTTTGCATCTTTAGTTTTCAGGTGGTTATTAAAGTATAGAGTGTGATTTTTGTAGGTGTTCTATATTGTTGTTAGGGTGAGAACAATGTTGTCTTAACTTTCTACATTCTAAGCAGAAGCAGCATTTCTCTAGTGATCAATGGTTTGAATTCACTTTTATTGGCAGGTATAATCCTACTTCTGAGTGTGTCATTGCTTACTCGCTCTATTTGAAACATCTTTTTGGTGGACAGAAGAAAGAAGTTATAAAGTCTTCACCCTTAGTAAAATCAGGAAACATGTTTTTATCATCTATGAAAAAATGTATGATTCATAGATTTGTACTTAAATTTTTTTTTCTAGCAACCCTTTTGAAAAACTGATTATGACAGCTACATTTCTGTAACTTTTAAAAAGTGTTTTGTTTGGCGTTGACACTTTACCTTTTTCATAGTTAAATGTAGCGCAGGACTTATAACATGGTGGTTTGGTTTATTTTTCTTGTCCTTTTCAACATTCCTCTTAGAAAAGCATTAGAATATTCCTGATTGTTTCCATCATAAGTTTGGTAGTTGTTTCTTAGATTTGTCTCCTGATTTCTCTCTTTATAACAATATTAATTGATATCCTATAAATTTCTTGTGGATGCTTCTCTCCACTCTCATCTTCATTTGTAGACTCATTGATCTAGCACATAGCATACAAGGAGGACACATGTCTTCCATATGCTTTGATTGAACTATAAAAAATGCAGTTGGAATAGAATTAATACATATGGGGTCAAATGTAGAATAGAGATCCTAGTATCCTAGACTGCTTCTCATGCATAGGCCTAGGGTAGTGCCTGATGCATTGTAGTACATGATATTTTTAAGTGAATGAAAGAAGTTTGAGATGCTGATTTCAGAACAAAAATTTATTTTATTTTAAGGTTTCTTTCTTCAGATTTCAATTCTCAACTTTATACTCTGCAGATAGTAATTATGGTTTTCAGTCAAGAGAGACAGACTCTCCTGGTAGTTTGCTCT
Organism: Lyroderma lyra; assembly: GCA_004026885.1. Taxonomy (NCBI): domain Eukaryota; kingdom Metazoa; phylum Chordata; class Mammalia; order Chiroptera; family Megadermatidae; genus Lyroderma; species Lyroderma lyra. The sequence continues at coordinate 43,897 of PVJL010004213.1, forward strand.
CTTTTGTCTGGTCCATCTTTTTCTTCATGAAGTTTACACTGTTTCTTTTATATTCACCAAGAATCAGCTTTGCCTCATGGTGCATGGTGAATTGTTCAGAGGTCAACAAAGGGGGTGGCACACATTAGGTACTAGGATGTTAGTTTGGTTGAAATAACTTGTTAGATGAAGAACATAGTGAGAGTAATGCATTGCAGCAATATTAGCTCCAAGAATCCAAAATTAGAACTTTCTCAATTCTAGTTGTCACTCCCAATAGGGCCATGAATGTTGTGACTTTAGCTTCTCTATGAAATGAAGATGATATAATTGCTATTTCTTTCTTTATGTAAATGTGAATGATCTATCACATTGCTGTAAAATTTTCTTTTCTTTCCTATCTTTATATTCACAGTGTTGTTCTATATATTCATTAAATTTTATTAATAACATATCTTTCTAGTTTTAAAAACTAGAGAATTTTTGTAGTTTGCTTTTTAAGAATGAGGTGTTATTAATACTGTAGTTTAAAATGTATCCAATGTTTCCTAATGTCTCATTTTTTGCTTAATGATTTCCTAGTAATTGATTATTTAAAAAGGAAAGAAACTTGAGAAATTAAAAATGTTCAAGATATGTTTTTAGTGCACTATGTTTTAATTTTTCCTTCACTCACGTTTTAGAGGTAGGGGCTCAGGAAATAAGAAATGATCATGAGCAGTCTTTGTGATAGGATAGGAACCCACCTTTATGTAATACTAGTGACTGGTTCCTTTAAATAAGGTGTTGCAGGTGGGAGGTGTTCTGGAAAATGTGTAGTGTGATGAATTATTTCTCAGAGGTGGAATTGTTTTGAGTTACCATGTTGTTATTTTTCTGAATGTAAACACGAATAGAATGCTTTTCTTGAAGGTGATACATCTCTCTCCTTAATCTCCCAAGAAATTTGTGTGTGTTCTCTGCTGTATTCCACAGAGGATGGAGATGGCTCATGTCTGAGTCATTGTGCCTGGAGTCAAGGGACACAATAGTATTTTAGTTTTTATGCCACATTGGATTTTTGTCCAAACGCAAGAGGGCTGTTTCATCTCAAGCTTGACAGTTGCTTTTTTCCTTCTCTCTCTCTCTCTCTCTCTGTGTATGTGTGTGTGTGTGTGTGTGTGTGTGTGTAAAATTCCAGTTCATAACCCTTTAAATTCTTCATCATTCAACACTTTTGTGTGTGTGTTCCAAGTTACCAGAACTAGTCATTCTTTCTCTTACTCAGCATCTCTTTTTGCTGCTCTGTGTGTAACTCAGTTGAGTATATAGCCATAACTACCTGTAGTAAATATTATTTCCCCTGACATATCAGTGGAAAACCTTAGGAAACAACTGTTAAAAGGAACTAGAAAGCACAAGGAGTTTTGTAAGACTTAGCGTCTGATTTTGAGTATATTATGTCTTCATTTGCTACAGTTGTTTTTGGCTTTCACGGAATGCCTTTCCACAGTGATTGATGCTGTATTTTAATTGATCTTTTATTCTTTGAGTGATGGCTTTATTACTCATTATTTTGTTGTCCACAGCACATGGAAACACTTCTTGAATATTTCTCAAGGGCTTTTATTTTTTTCTTTAATTTTGCCATTCTATCTCATCGTCTCAGTCTTACATCGAGTGTTTTCAGCCAATTCTTGCCTATCCTCAGCCTGTTTTCCACCCAGCAGCCAGGATTCATGTTCACATTTAATGTGATCATGTTATTCCCCTACTAAAGGCCTTCAGTGACATTTAGGATAAACCAAATCCTTTGCTTGGCCCAGGAGGCCCTATGTGGCTGGACCATAGGCTACCTCTGTAGTTTTCTATCGCACCCTCTGCAGCTGGTTTATAGGACCAGCGAAGAGGCCAAGCCCAGATTCTCCAATGAGCCTCTTTTCTCCTACGTGCCTTCTTGGTTTAGGGGACGACTCTGGCCCTATTGCTCTGACATGGCTCATTCATCCTTCAGGCCTCAAATTAAAAATGTCCCTTTCTGAGGGAAGCCTAACACCCAGGTTAGGTCATTCCTTTTTCTTTCTTACCCCCATTGCATCTTGAAATGCTGAATTTACCTACTGAGATTGGCAACCAAATTAGCCCATAGACAGGTCATCTTGACACTAACAATTTCATGTATTTGAATTTGCCTGCTTTCATGGTTGGGCTCATTGCTCCTTCTTTGTCTCCTATGTAGCTGGCTTCACTCATTTACAGTTACCTGACTCCTTTGCAGCACTCTGTACATTTGAAATTAATTGATTATTTGTTATTTGTTTACCTTTTTTTTTCTTTCTGCTAGATAATAAGCCCTTTGTGGGCTGGATGCCCAGCCCAGTGCTTAGTGCATGGTGAGGTATTCGGTATTCAGTAAATAATTAATGACTCTGGTACAAGACCTAAACCATAGTAGTCTTTGAATTGAATGTTTGTTGAACTGAATGTTTGTAGATCTGTTTGTCTTCCTGTGACAGCAGTTGCCATTTTTGACCTTGGGTCTCATTATCTCTGCTAGTTTTGCCATTCCTGGATTAGAAAAGCTGTTAACTTTCTATTATGCATTTGCTATAATGTCTTCTTTTACATTTTATACTTTCCCCCCCTAAATTACATAGTAAGTGTTTGAATACATGTAATTTTTAGAGAGGTCTTTGGGGTATTTTTTTTCTTTCTTTCTTTAAAAGAGTGGAGACTTCTTGCAGTTCTGAGACCCCCATGTGTAAATATTGCTTTATCACTTCACTGATGTGGAGAAAATCATCAGTGCCGTCTGAAGTTTTTTCTCACAGTTTGAATTAACTCCCCTGATCCGAGTGTGGGTTACTAAGAATAAGGGCCAGCACCTTCCCATCTCAGTCAAGTAAACTTCTGAAAACTGGTTGTCTGGGCATCTTGCTTTGATTCTTCCTCGAAAAGGATGCTGTGTATGGCGGAGCTGGAGGAGGAGGTGGCACCTTGGCTCTGTGCTGCGGAGTGCCAGTGCAAGCCTGCTTAGAGTAGACAGGAAAGAGCCATTGTTATGCTATTAAGGGCATGGGGCTGGGGGATTAGTGGTGCATTGGCTGGAGAAAATTGTCCTAGACAAGAGCCTATCAGTTGCAACTATAGTTATTTTGTAATGAGCTTCAAACACGTCCCTTCTTCCTAACCATTGTGTGGGGAGAAAGCGTAATGCCTGTGGGAGTGGGTGTTGGGAGCACTGATAATTCATATTTGGCATGGTGCTCTATGTTTTATAAAAATCCTGGTAATTATTGAATTACAGTTGGTTCTTACAGGTTGCTTTGGTTGAAAAAGATTGTGCAATAATTTAAAATAAGGTGAAATACTATTATAGGAATGGTAACTTTTAAAAAGTATATTCGTTATCAAACAAGAATTAATATTTACTTTCTATTTCGACCATCTATCCAGTTTTCCCTGTTTTGGAGTGTTTTTGCTTTTTTAATTGCCAGAAAAGTTTCCTTCTAATACTTTTCATCAGGTAAAACAAATTTGTTTCATTTGAGAAACCACCCGCAGGTTAAGAGGAATTATTAATGGCTTTTCTACGTAGCATTCCTTTCCGATATTAGGAGTTTTGTGGCAGAATCTCCAGGTGTCTGAATAAACTAAACTGAGAAAGGTCACCATTCGGCCCTGAGGACCAACACAAAGCTCTAAGGAAACAGAGGAAACCCATGACGTGGCTGACAGGGCTGTCCTCCTGGAAACGGAATTGGGATGGGGCGAAAAGTGATTTCCTCATTTTACTCTGTCCGTGCCTGGGTAACAATAAATCCGTATTTTTTTTATTGATAAAAATGTAGTCATCACTACCATCCATACCCATTAGGATGGCTACTTTCAGAGAGACGCCGCCGAGTGTGGGTGAGGATGTGGGGACATGGGAAGCCTGCACACTGTTGGTGGCAGTGCAGAACGGTGCGGCTGCCGTGGGGTACAGCAGCCGTGAGGGGGGGCCGGAATGAAAAATACGGTTACCGCGCGGCCAGTGTGCGGAGGACCCCTGTTTCTCCCTTCTTACAGAATCCTTCTGTGCTGCAAGGATTGGCGTTTCCCCACACCACACAGTTCTCCAGGTCTCTGGGGGGGGGGGGGACAAGCGCGCGTCTTACCATTTAGCTCAGTTCTGACACTAAGTGCTTCCTTCACGGAGGGAGGGCTCCGTCCCACGGGACTGCCCTGCCCCACCTGCGACTCCAGGCGGTTATCACCTGTGCATTTGACTGACTGCTTATAAATTGAGGGTTGTCGTGACTATCGAGTTCAATAATTTGTTGAGATGTCTCGCAGAACTCAGGAAAACAATTGATTTACTCTTACCAATTTGTTACAGAGGAGGATATTTTAAAGGATGTAAATTAACAGCCAAATGAAGCGTTATATGGGGCAGGGAGTGGGTGGGGTGGGACTTGGAGCTGCCATGTGCTTTTGGGCATGCCAGTCTCCTATCACCACCACCTCCACGTGTTCACCGATTTGGAAGCTGTCTAAACCCTAGGTGTTTTTATGGAGGCTGATTGATTAAATCATTATCATCGTTAATTGAACTCGCTCTCCAGCCCCTTCCTCTCCTGGGAGGGGTAGGCGCTTTGAATAGTCCAGTGCTCTAAAAACATGGTTGTTTCCCCTGGCAGCCAGCCCCCATCATGAGGTAATCCCTGAGTTCCCTGCCCCACCATCTCATTAGTATACAAAAAAATGTGCTTATCAGAGCTGTGTGCCAGCAAATGGGGTCAGAGACCAAATATGTATTTCTTATTATGTCACATCAGCAATTCTACTTGTGGGTGTACATGCAAAAGAATAGAAAGCTGGGTTCCCAGGAGATATTTGTATAGCTGTGTTAATAACAGCATCATTTACATTAGTCCGAAGGTAAAAGCAACCCAAGTGTCCATTGAAGGATGAATGGAGAGCTTAAATGTATTCTATGCTATACAATGAAACATTGTTCAGCTTAAGAAGGAAGGAAATTTTGACACTATTACTGCTACAGTATGGATGAAAATGGAGGATAGTATTCTAAGTGAAATAAAGTAGTCACAAAAAGACAAATACTGCATGATTCCACTTAGAAGAGTTGCCTAGAGTAGTCAAAATCATGGACTCAAAATCAGAAGGGTATTGTTAGGGGCTGAGGTAAAGAATGGGGAGCTGTCTGTTGTTTACTGGGTATAGACTTTTAGTTTTATAAGATGAAGAGTTCTAGAGATTAGTTGCTCAATGATGTACTCAATACTGCTCAACTGTACAGTTAACATGATTAAGATGGTAAATTTTATGATGTATATTTTACCATAATTAAAATAAAAATAAACAACTTAATCACCACCATGAAACATTAGCAAGTAGAAGAGGAGGTTTGTTTTTAGCAGCCAAGGGGTAACCTGACCTGTATCTGGTGTCTTTCAGGCCTGGTGTTTCCTTGACGTTGCAGGCATTTTCCGAAGAAGAAAGGAAGCAGTGGTTGGAAGCTCTGGGTGGAAAAGAAGCTGTAAGAGTAACCAATGGTTGAGTTTTACTTCAAAACCTTTAGAGTTGACTTGTGTTCATTTTTATGTTGTTTTTATTTTATAGTACTTGGAAAAAGTTCCCTGTTGAAACTGGTATTTGAATTCATCTTGGAAGCGTTCAGTATTCTAGTAATTTGACTTGAGGTAGCAGCACTGCACATAAGACTGGTGTATCATTAGTTTTTATATCTTATTTTTCTTGACTTTGGCACTTGGATTTGCTTTGCTTGAGGAAGTCATCTAAATTCTCCATGTCTCCTTTCCTACCTGACAGTACTTCGGGTGATGAACACAATAAAGGCTTGCAGTTCATTTTGATCTCAGTGGAGCTGGAACAGTAAACATGAGGCAGTATAAGCAATACGATAAGTGACTGCTGTAATTATGATGCTTTATTTAACCATTTATGGTTCAGCCCAATGGATTATTGTATGCAGTATTATGGACCCTTAGTGAATAAGCCTCTGTCTTCAGATAGGACTAAGGAATAAATTAAAGGCAGGGATATACTCATAGATCCAGAAGCATAGGGATTCAGTCTGTTTGCCACTTGATTCAAGCACTGCTTTCATTTCAGTGGAGCGGTGGCCTTTAGGAGTTGAGAATTGGGCAGATCATGTATTAAATTGGGGACTTAGCAAGGACAATTATAGAAAATACTGTAGAACCAATATAAATAAACTCTGCTTAAAGCATTATGATTGAATACATTGCCAATGTAAGTACCATGGGGCTTATCTGGAAAGCATTTGGCATTCCAGCAATGTTTAAAAAAAGGGAAGGGCATGGTTTACAAAGTGGAAGAGGAGTCATATATAGTGTAAAGGGAGGTGTCAGAGTAGAGCTTATGAAATGGACAGTGTTACCTGTGGCAGCAGGAGCACATGGGTGAGGTGCGGGCAGTAGGGAGAGGAGGCTGGGCAGCATTGCGTGTGGCAGTCTCCAGGTGGTGTTTGAACAGTGAACACCCAAATTACATATTTTACAAGTAAATACTATACAGGAAAATGTACTACTCTTGTGGTTAAAAAGGTAGTGATCATTCTGTATCATTTTACTGTATTTATCTGCATTTAGGCCCTGTAGTTTTATTTCTGTCTGTCTATATTCTTAATTTGTCCTTGAGATTCAGCTGGCAGTCCAGGGTACTTAGAGCACTCATAGTTACTGAGATCTCAGACAGGTTATGCTAATCCTCTAGTAACGACAGTGCACTGACTGGGACTTACCTCCTTAGAGATGCCAGAAGTACTGGAAAGTAAGTTTGTATAGCAAAAGGATCACTTGACTAAGCCCTTGAGAAATAAATCTGTTACTAAAGGCAGTATAACCTTGAAGACATATATTATATTAACTCCTCCTCTTTAGAGTGAAGAGCTAAGTAATTAATTAGAAATATACAGATAAAGGCAAGTCTTCAGAAAGAAAATACAGTCCTGTACAGCATATGCATACCACATAACACTACAGTGGTGCCATAAGATGATAGTGGAGCTAAAAATTTTCTATGGCCTGTGTCATAGCCTTTGTATCATATTACTCACAGGTTTGTGGAGATGCGGTACAAACAAACCTACAGTGCTCCTAGTTGTATTAAATTACAGAGCATAGAATCACTGTAGTGGGCTATACCATCAAGATTTGTGTATGTGTACTCTTAATGATGTTCCCACAAGGACAATTTCACCTTAACGATGCATTTCTCAGAACATATCCCCCTTGTTAGGGGGCACATGCCTCTATTCAGTTGTGTATTTATGTGAGGACAGTTAAGGTACTGTGTAATTTTTTTGCAGGTGCTGTATATGCCTTGCAAATAAAGGGGAGATGCTAGAATTCTTAGAGGCAGCCTGGAATTATCACCTAGCTGTTTCAGATGTAGTTATTTATTAATAAATGATGGGAATGAGTCATCTCTTTCTTAATTAAGATCAAATTTCAGAAATAATTTCAAAACTGATCAATAATTTTATTGATTAGAATGTAGCAGTTTCTTTGTCATTCCATAGTTGCAAGGCTGAGCATTCCAAATTATCATCAACTTTCAATAAATTACAATCATGGCCCCTTCACCTTGTTTTTGTTACTTCGGCATACCCCAGTGAGAGACAAATAGCCTATCTCTTACATGTGACACACGATGGGCATGCACCAATATCAGTGTATTTTTGCATGGTCCTAGGTGTGCCAACTAGAATCATTTTTATTCATTTGTTAAAGATTTTGTTTCTCCCTTTTTTCTCTTACTAGCTATTCCATAGTTTTAATAGAACCATCATCCCAAGAGCAGAAGGTGGTAAGTGCTGATTTTTAAAAATGGCTGTTTGTCTGTCTCTTTCATGTGTGTCCTTGTTTTCATTACTGATGTCAGACTTTTCGCTGGGTGATCTCTCTCTGCCCCTCTCTAAGTGAATCCTCCAAATATGTATTCAGTCTTATCCACTGGGGACCTATTCAAATTTTCCTGGACTAATGTAGCCCTCATCAATCTTACCCATATCTGAGCTTTATAAAGTCTTTCTTTACACTTACTTTCACTACAAAACCCAAAACCACCTTCCCTACAATTCACTTTGATATTTGTTCTTATAGCCATAAATGAACACACAAGAACTTCAGTTATCCACCTTGCAACTTCCTAAGTTGTAAGTGCCGATGGGTAGGAGCTCTTTATCAGGTCCCCTCTTTGTAACCCCCCTCACCCTCACCTTTGATGTTTTTTAATCCTTAAAGTCACTGAGTGTGGCTATGCAAATTAGCTATCACTGTAGCTTAGAAAATAACGAACGATGACCAAACCTATTCAACTAGTCTAGGACCACGATCTTCACATGTGTTATATACACTAGAGGGAAATGAAGTACTGCTTGGCTCTGTGCTCTTGATTTTTACTGAGATAAACCAAAAATAGGATCAGATTTGCTGAATTCTTTATGAATTTACTTTTGATATCTTTGCAGGAATTAAGACTGCATTTATCACATATCCACAGTTTGGAAACATTATGTTATATAACATGTGATTTCAAAATTATCATGATATATATCATTTGAGCCAATGCAGGCATAAAAGGCATCTCCCAGCCTGGCCCTGGAACTGACAGTGCGCCGTGGGAGGCTATGGATGTACTAGAGCAGCTTCTTCTGTCCCTCCTGCCCCTTCCTGCCTCTCTTCTCCCTTCCTGCCTCTCTGCCTCTTGCTTCTCTCTTCCCTCTCCCCCTCCTTTCACCTTTCTCTTTTTTTCCTTCTTCTCCCTTTCCTTTCTTATTTTTTTTTATAGAGAAATAGAATCGTGCTTTTTTTAAAAAAATAGTTTTGCCAAGTAGAAAGAAGCACTTGCGTTTTATAAAATGTTGTGAATAGGAGATCCTTAAACCGTAAACCACTGCCCAGTTTCTCTCATTAAAATTCTCTTCAAGCTTAGCATTAAACCTGCACAGTTTATATTCATGGAATGTTCACACTATCCCTGCTGAGAGCCAAGAGTTAGTATTACTGTTCCCTCATTCTAAATGCAGACTGAAGTATTTGCTTTCCCTGATTTCATTTTGAAAAGGAATTGTCTTTTATTAGGCTGCTCAAATATGCCAACCTAATGATAGACAGGTGTCTATGTTAGAAAGAAATATATAAAATTATATTTTCAAAATAATATTTTCTGCTATGTGAATCATGTTTTAAATTCATTATGAAAATAATAAAATATTAAATGCTTAGAGCATGGTGTAAAATATGAAATTCTCTGTAAAGCTCATGACCCAAATAGTATTTTAAAAAAATATTTCTTAAATTATATTTTCTAGGTTAAAAAAATGTTTCTTATTTTTCCGACTGTCACGTAATCTTAAACATTCATGTACTTATTGTTTTTAAAAAATGGAGCTGTTGGGAGTCCCCTGGTGGTGTAGTGGCTTAAGGCTTCCGTGCTGGCGCTGTCAATGCTGCAGCTTGGGTTCGATTCCCAGCCAGGGAGCTACCCACATTAAAAAAAAAAACAAAACCAAAAAACAAAACTGAGCTGTTGTTGGCATTTTGGAAAAATGTAACTTTATTTCTCAGTAGCTTCCCCTAAACATTTTTATCACTTTCTTTACCACTGTTTAAAATAAGTTACATTGCTTCATATAAAAATTATTTTAAATTATAAATTAAAATTCATAAGTTATTGATAATAGATGTCCTACTATCCCAGAAGTGTTTCTCTAAATATATGAAATTCTCATTTACATTATTTAAATACAGAATACATAACGTTTAGCTTTCTTTTCTAATAATGAAATAAAAATTAAATTGACTTTATGTATTTTTTTCTGTTTTTGTCAGAAAGGGAAATGTAAGTAATTAATTGCATTCTTAATATTTCATAACTATTTCTTGTAGGTGCACAGTTGGATAAGATGGGATTCACAATTCTCAGAAAATGCATCAGTGCAGTTGAAACACGAGGTAACATGATTGTCTGAATCATATTTTTCATGCATAGGTATGTAAAGTCTTAAGAGTCATTTAAAATGCTTATTGCATGGTTATGTGTTGTAAAGTGAAAATTACTAATTGCAAAAAGCACATTCTAGGTGTTAGAGTTTCAGTTGTTCATTTATTATGACAGGGCAGGATTATCTTTTTATTTTCATATCTCTCCCCAGCATTGAAACATGAAGTCAGGGCTGAAATGAGAATCATTAGAAGAATCTGCAGTGTGGGACTGCCAATCATAATCACTTTTTGTTCTTGCACTATTAAGAGATTTCCATTTTCCATTTTCTTGTTGGCCTCATTAAAAAAAAAAAAACAATAGCGTTATTGATGTATAATTTACACACATTAAAATTGTTTACTGATTTTTACGGTACAGATTGATGCGTTCTTCCAAATGTATACAGTTGTATAACTACTATCACAATTACAGATTTCTGTCTCCCCTTAAAATATCTTTGAACCTCTTTGCAATCAGTCCCTATTCCCTCCTTGGCCTGTGGTGACCACTGAGCTGTTCTGTTATAATTGTGGTTCTGTCATTTTTTTTTGTTGTTTGTTTGTTTATGTTGTTAGCGTTTTATAAAAATGGAATCATGCAGTGTATAGTCATGAGACGGGCTTCTTTATTTAGCATAATGTTTTTGAGATTCATCTTACTTGGTATATCCTTAGCTTATTTTCTTTTTATTCCTAGGTAGTATTTCATTATATGGACATACTGCAATTTGTTTATCCATTCACATGTTGATAAGTGTTGGAATTGCTCCCATTTTAAATTTAAGGAAAGCAAATCCTTTCTCCAATCAAAAGCTCAAAGGTATTTTCCTGGTAGTCCCTGAGGAAAAATGCAGCTCTGGCCCTTTGCAGCCATTCTGGCCGATTTTAGAGCAAGTAAATACTGAACATTGGCAACCAGGCAGTGGGGGCTGAATTTCTCTTTGTTCAGAGGCGAATGAAGTGTGGATAAATTAAATATTTAGTTCGCTTTCATACATTGTATATCTCAGTCCTACCTTTGATGACTTAGTGAGATGAAGCATTGCATTCAGGTTTTCTGTGAAAATAAGGTCTTTGTTATAAAGCCAGACTGCCACCTGTGAAATTAGAGTGCTAGATAACAGATGAATACGACCTGCTTTATGATTTGGGGGTTTATCTATCAATAATAACCCTCATCACAGCAATCTTTTTCTCCCATACTCTTTTACAAGCAGTTTGGACTGTGACCGATTTTTAGTCATTTCAACCTGCGCTGAAGTCGAGCTGACAAATTGCTTTATTTTCCTAGTGCTTAAAAATTTCCAAAGTTTGGGGGAAAAAAACTGTTTTTTGCATCTCTCACTTTCTTATTTATGCTTGTATTTTCCTGAGCTTCTTAAGATCCTTAATTTTATCACTTGCACGCCTATTATTTGGATAAATTCTTTCTAAAAATACATATTTACACATAATTTGCTTCTTCCTGGACAGATAAAAATCCATCTAGAACTCTTTGATTACTATGTGTATTTTTTTGGAGTATTATGTATATTGAATAGACAAATATACTGGAATCTGCATATATTGAATGTATTTTCATTATAAATACAAAAATTGTTGGATATTTTTAACTGCAGAATGAGTCTACACATTTTAAATTAGATATCCCCACTTAAAAATTTTAGAAAGCTTACGCTTTTCTTTTTAAATCTTTTGTTCCTAAAGGTCTTCTATTACTAAAGCCTTTTCTTTTTAATGGAGTAAAAGACTAAAGATGGAATTAAAAGAATCAACTGTCAGATCATATTGAAAATGACGAGGAACATTGTAGAATCTCTGAGGCTTTATGCTTAATTTGGAAGTTCCTTTAAAGAATTTGGTCTTAATTTAATGTTTTTTCCCTAAATCAGCTATCATGGCTCTTGATATTTCTTAATATGACAGGTGTCGTTGCCTTGTTTTTTTTTTTTTGTCAGAATAAAGCTAGTTCATGTTTTTATAACAAGAAATTTTCAAGTCTCTGTGGCTTAAAGCAACAACACTCATTCTCACTTAAGCATTTGTAGGAGGGCTTTGCTCACCGTCCATACCTGGACCTAAAAGTGCTTGTTGACTTCGCAGTCCAACCATGTTACAGGTTCCTGGCTGCTTTCCCAGAGGGAAGCAGCTCTGGAAGCAGCTCTGGAGGAAGGGCTTTGGACCAGCAAGTGAATACTCTGGTTTTGAAGTGAGTTATATTTACTCACAACTAATTGGTCAGAAAGCGCCATGCGGCCCCTCTCAGGTAGCACAACCCTACCAGGAGCCTGGAAAACAGGTAGAGAGTGGAAATACTTGGTGAATACCATTAGTGACTACTGTGTCCTTTGTGGGTCTGCATGCCTGTTGACCAGATGCATCTAATGAGATCTGATTGAAGAATGATTTCTCATCACTGTTTTCAGTGTTTTAAACATGACGATTATTTTGTCTGAAAACTACCATTTCATATGGTTTGGTTAAAGCGATTAGCTTACCTTTTTCCTAACATGTTCTTTTCAAAGTGACATTTGGCATTTTTGTTATCAGTCTTGGTTGTGACATTACTGAAATATCAGATAAATGTCTTAGGTTTACTATAGTCTTAAGTACCCTCAGAAAAGATAACATTTTTTAGTGTAGTAACATAACTTTGATAATGTATATAATATAGCTGGTATTAATATAATATAGTACAGTATTGTTTAACTTATCTATGTTAACACATATACAGAGGGTGCCAAAAATGTACACATTTTAAGAAAGGAAAAAACACTGCATTAAAATTGTAATACTCAATATACTAATAGTAAAAGATGAATCCAAGTCACATTTGACTTCTGCAATTACAAGAGGTGCTCAAAGTATTACCATCAGTATTTATGTAGTACATAGATAACATCTTTTAAAATGCATACACATTTTTTGGCACCCCTGGTATATGTGTTAACATATAGAGAGTTAATATATCCTGGCCAGGGTGGACCTGTTTAGAAGTTAGTCTACTTTTTACATGAGAACAAACCCCATTTTACTACAGTATCAGCATCAATTAACATATCCTCTCATTTCTATAGAGTCATTTCCTCATGATGTTAGGTTATATGTAGGAGTCAGATCAAATGGTCTTTCATCTATTTCCCAAATATTTGTTAATGACGTACCAGCTCTTAACGGATGCAGGCTGTCTATCACTAGGAAACTATCACTCATGTGTAGCAGGCTGAAGGGCTTCCAAAAGCAGTCCTTCCCTGACATCATTGCACATTGGAATCACCTGGGAGCTATAAAAATACTGCTGTCTGGCTCTCACCCCCGGTCAGTGTGACTTCATTGCTATTGGGTGAGAACTGGGAAATGGGATTTTTAAACGCTCCCTGGGTGTTCTAGAAGCCATTGATTCTCAAGTTACCTGTGTGTTGAAAAATTAGGATATACAGTTGGTAGCTTTATATTTATAGTGTGCTGCTACATGGAGAGCCTTTATTTTAACTTCTTTTGCAATAACCCAACCTAAACAAACACGAACAACACAAAAGTTCTGAAGGAAATAGCACAATGCTCTTTCCTTCTGGAGCAACAGATGCCTTACCACAGTTAAACCCTAGTTCTCATCTGTAGCCAGTCAGTTAACCAGCATTTACTCAGTAGTCACAGGGGTACTTATTAAAGGTTGGTTATATATAAGCCTTGATCTAGTAATGGTAGACAAAACCTAAAGATTTGCAAGCAATTGAAATACACCAGGTAGTAAAATCTCAGTTTGCAAGGATTAAGAGAATTTGAATGCATTTGATGGATTGCAGGGTACTTATGTTGACTGAGGACCGTATTTTAGGAACAGGCTTCCTTAGATTTTAAGGATAGGAGAGTGTATTTTGGCATTTAGAGAAACCTCGGCAAAGATATGGAGATAGAAAACAAGCCAAACTTGATTGGAAAGGAAGCATGGAGAAACAGAGGAAAAGCAGGTACTCAGGTATTTGCATTTAATCGTGAAGGAGCTGGATAAGAGGGTGGTGGGCGGCAGAGCAGCAGGCTTACGGTAATAGGAGGATGGTAGAAGCCATGTGTGGGATGACTTAGCATGAAAGAATTCTGCCTAGGTTGGGGTATTCCATAGGGGAGAATGCTGGTTCAGGATGACCAACTCGCTTACTGTTGTATAGAGAGGATCAGAATTCTGCAAGGAATTCCACCTTCAAGTTTTAGTTTGGGAAAGCAGGGATATCAAGGAAACACGGGGGTTCCTGGTAGACCTGGTGACATGTATCAGGATCACTGGGGTGCTTCTTGAAAATGCAGATTCCTGGGTTCAGTCCAGCTTTGTTGAATCAGAATCACTGGTGACTGGGCCTATGCTGTGGAAAATGAGGGATCCAATAGGAAGAGTCGGATGGAAAGGGGAAGTGTCTTCTGCTTTTAGAGGGTAGACAAAGCACGAGGGCTTTCCTGAGAAAGGGTCCTGGGTTATGGGTCTGTGTAGCTTTTGAGATCATGAGAGTCAGCATAGTAGACGTAGGGAAGAACCTTCATCCTAAACAGTAAGGTTGTTAGAAGAAATGACAAAATGTGTCCAAGTGGCCACGTTTCTGTAGATCAGAGGCCGGGGCAGTTCAGATTTCACTCACTTTGCAGGTGGATCCAAGACAACTTCACAAGTGTCCCCAGCAGCGCTTGTTCCCTCACCCCACTGCTGTTCCAGCCCCTCCTACCTCCTGTCTTTGCATGACCCCTAGTTTCTGGTGTCCTGTGGTAGTTTGTCCCTTTGTGGGAAAATGCCTCATTGTTCTCACGCAGTTTTACCTCACCTTAGCTCTGTCTTTTTGGCCTTGTGGAAAATAGACTTTACTATGCAGCGACCATGACATCTCATGATGGAGATGCAGTCTGCCATTCCTTCCACGTCTCTGGAAGAAGATGATGGGCTCCTTCTTCTCCTTTGCGCCTCCTGGGCCTCTGAAACACCAGCGACCCAAGGCTTCCTTGAGGACCCAGCACTTAAGCTGAGTTCTGAAGGACAGGAAGGAATTGTCCAGGTGCATGGATGTAGGGTGTCAGAAGGCAGGATTTTGGCAGAGGAGAGAGTATGGGTTGAGGTGTGGATGCTGGAGAGAATGCAAAGTGTCTGGGACCTACTCATAGATACTGACGGCTGCCAGAGGGCAGGGCATGCGGAGATGGGTGCAAAAAGATGGAGAGGGGATTAAGAAGTACAGACTTCCAGTTATAAAATAACTCATGGGAATGTAATATACAGAATAGGGAATGCAATCAACAATGTAATAACTAGGTATGGTGACAGATGGTTACTAGATTTATTGTGGTGATCACTCCTTATGCTATTTAGATGTTGAATCACTATGTTGTATACCTGAGACTAATATAATATTGCATGTCAACTATAATTTTTGAAGAAGGAGTCATTGGGCGAGACCAGAGGAAGGCGTGGGAGGAGTGAGGGCGGGATGGAGGCTCGTGGTGACCTGAAGAAAGTGTGCCTTTCTGTGGGATGATACAAGTGGTCAGGTTTAAGCTCCAAAGTGCTGCAGTATAACATAGGCATTTTGGAAAGGTGCTTGACCTCTCTGACTCTTGGTTTCTAAAAGAAGGTAAATGGGAAGTCGATTCACACTGACTACCCCCACCCACATTTCTGGTGATCAAAAACTAATTTGTGCATAGTAGATATTCATTAAATGTGTTCTCTTTATATCCTCTTTCCATCTTTCCCCTGAATTGTTTTAATTGTGAAATGTCCATATTCCTCATTTCACAGTTGTGGTGCATGGTGTTGTTATCTATTTCACATACTTATCTTATTTCTGGAACTTTACTCTTCTCTTGGAATGTAAAAAATGCCTTATATTTTGCTTGCCTTGCTCACACAAAGTAAGCAAGAACTCAATAAGCAATTGCTTTTTGTTTGAGTATTCAGAGATTTGATTAAAATGTCACATTGGCAATTTTATGTGTTCCAACAATTTGTAAAATTATTCCAAGAATGCATTCTTCTATATGTGGTTAGAATGGATGCTTTCAAATAACATGTAAATTGATTTTTATTCCTTTATGAATTTGTCAGCATCTTTCTGAATTCTGGGTAATATTTTACACATAGAAAGAGGTATCATGCTACATGTAGAAGAAAATTATGGTTTTTGATCTTGGTGATTAACTACATAATTTCTTTAAGTGAATAATTCCCTTTCCTAAAAAGGAACCAGCTCCCATACCCAATACCTTGTCTTTTTCTGGAACTGCATGGCACCTCTTTTTTTCAGGTGCATGCATTGTAAAATATGCAAAAACAAAGTAAGACTCTTTTGCTTAAAAACTTCTTTTAGTTGCTATTTTTTAAGTAGTCATTGTGATTTAAAACTAAATTTGTGTGCCACTTTTGTTTATGAAGTTTCCCATAAAAAAGAAAACTTCCATATGTGAATAATTTGAATATTCACTTTAATTTCTGGAGTATGGCATTAAAATGTCGATCTAGGCAAGCTGTCAGTTATCAGATTTCAGCCTTGTTTGTAACAAGCTGTGAATTCATGGAATAGAAGTAGGAAGCCACCTTTAATATGTGACAGCCTTAGATGTGTCGCATGTAAAAGTGAATTTTTCTTTCTTTGAGAAGTTTTAAGTTTCTGGAAAATCTTTCCAAAGTAAGGTTGAGGATTTCTCTGCTTCCAGAGCATTTCTGGAATTGGGTGGGGTTTCAAGGTGGGCCTGGAAGAAGATGAAAATCAAGAGTTTGAGTATTAATCTTTGTGGGAGGGAAGATGCCTAAAGTGAACTGGCAATATATTTTACCATGATTGTGCATCAATCTTAAATCGCTAAGGGCAAATTATGCACAAAGTAAAGGAGATAAAGAACAGCTGTCCTCTGAAAATTTACAGCAAGTAGAGTTTCTTGCTCACTCTTTTTCCATCATAATGGGTGTGAGATGAGTGTGGGTGGAGACAGAGGACAGTCTTACGTGGGAGGGAGCTGAAGCGTCTTGTGGTGTCTGCAAAAATGCAAATGCAAAACTGAAATAAATCCAGGCGCGTCAGGACTGATTATTCATTTTCTCAATTAGTAATCTTATTTGTTTTAAGAACAAATAAGCTTCCAAAGCTATTAGCTTCCAAATGAATGGTTGAGTAAGATTAATAGGGACAAATGGTTAAACTACCTTGCTGCAGAGTTGACGTGCTGGGTTTCTGTGTGTTTGGTCCAAATTCTGATGAGATCCATGGGTTTTTATTGGAGGGCTCTTGAGGCACTCCTAGCATATTGGAGAAGAGCATGAGCTCCAAAGTTCGTCTTGATTGGAATTTGTTTCATCACTTACTAGCTCCGCAACCATGGTAGTTACTGAACCTCTCTGTTTCATCATTTTATCATATGTAATAGGGGAAATGGTAGTATGTCCTGTGTAGGGTTGTTGTGAGAATTAAAAAGAGAACGCTTGGAGCATTGGCACATATTGAGTGCTCAGTAAGTGTGATTGCTTATTTAAGAGAGAAATCTATTTATTAATTGAGGCCAATAGTAGTTAAGTAGTCCCACTATTGATTCAAGACTCTGGGAGCACTGAGAAAGTTTGTTTAGTTTTTTAGAATGAGTAATGTATGCAGAGAGATAAATCACCTGACTTCACTTTGTCTTCTTGTAACAAGTAGCAAAATGAACTGGTTTGGCTTTCAGCCTTCTGTTCTTCAGTGTCCTGTGGGCACTTGAGCAATAACATGGCTGGGGGCAGTGAAGAACAGGAGAGAGGCTCAAGAAGATGACCACAGCCTTTAGATGAGGCAATGTTTTTCCAAAAAAAAAAAAGAGATTGTCCGGGATTGCCTGAAATGGAGGTAGTCCCTGGCGCCACAGCCGCCCTGAGGTAGAGAGACAGATGGCAGCCCTGAGGCACCACAAGACCTTTGCTCCTGTTCTGATCTCTTTAGAGAAGGGATGAAAGGAGCATTTCAGACAGCCAACTTTTGCCTTGACTTTGAGTCTCTTTACTGATTTATGTAAGTCAAGTTTTGTAACTACTGAAACTTGAGGCTATGTGAGTGATGAGTAGTTATGTAATATGCCTTTATTTAGCTGTCCTCTCCATTCCAGCTTACTTTAATATTTATTCCTGGGCATGCACATGTCAATTGGGCCTTAATTTACACTTTTTGGGTATTTCCTACAGGAAAGATATTGGAGGAAAAAATGGTAGAGCTGTGGTTTTTTTTCTTAAAGGTGAGCTTCACTCTAGTTTCAAGACAGTACAAGCTCTGAGATTTTATGCTACTTTTATGTGAACAAGTTATTCTTCATGGTTTCATGGATACTGGTAGAAGATACAAGATTCCATCAGAGAACAAGGACAGTTTATGACTGTCAGTAGCCATAGTATTACATTTTGTGTTGGTACCCTGAGCCCTGATTCTCAGAGACGGTCAGATAGTATTTGTGGGCACAGTGGATTGTGTTACAGGATAAAAAAATCCTTTATAATGGCTGGCAAGGGTGCCTATCCTTTACTCCAGATGGAAACACGATCTCTATTTTCCAAAACTGTACATAAACCTGCTCTTTGCTCTGGAGGGAGATACTGGAATTGATGGTGCTTACCCATCCTGGCAGAGGTGAGTGGGTGGGACTTAAAATCAAGCCTAAATGTGCTTGAAGGGTCCTGAAATTATCAGCAGTTCCAGAAATGTTGGGTTGGATCCAGTCTTGGATAATTGCTTTGTGCTTTTTTGGTATTTCTCACTCATGCGGGGATCAGCAGCAGTAATGGAAGTGGATGTGAAGGCACAGCCACTCTCCTGATGCCAGCCTGTCGGACTTCTGAGCTCAGGCTGGTTGGTTTGGGTGTGGGAAGACCATGTGAATGACATCATAAGCTCTTTCCTCAAAGTGGCTGCTGGAGGGGAGGCCATTCATCACAGTACAGATGTGGCTTTATAGGAGAAGTGTCCGGAGGCCAACATGAAAGCGAAAGCGAGACTTCACAGGAAGGGAAGTGGAGATTAGTTCCTGGCAAATAGTAGCTATCTGTAATGTTTTTCTCTCTGCTGCCCAGATAATTATCATCCAGGGGAGAAATTCCAAATGTTATTGGTGAACAGGAATTTTGTATTTTCCATGAGTCATTCATAATAAATAAACGTTAACTCTCTTCCCAGCATGTGCTTTGTTTTATGGAAGTGGGCTGTAGACTGCGTGCCTTGGTTAGGATGACTTTTTTATGTATTGTGCCTGGCTATTTTATAGGAGTTTTGAATTTTATACTCAGTTAAAGATTTTAATGAGCGCTTGGTATATGAGGCTCATGCAGATGCTTCACAAACATTATCTGCTTTAATTTCCACAACAACCCCATTCTATCATTAATCTCCTTTTTCAGGTAAAGAAGCTGAGACAGAGATTAACTTGCCAGGTCCTACAACCAGGAGGAGGTAGAGTTGGCAGTTTCACTGATACCAGTAACCTTAACTTGTAATAATTTAATTTTATAAATTTAAGAAATTCGTGTTTCCAGGATGGCTTTTTTTTTTTTTTAAATGAAGGAATCAAGATCTAGAAAGGTTAAAATGTTACTATAATTCTGAGCTTCTCATCTTTGTACAGCTATACTTAATCGTCTAACTGTTCCAATGCTTAGAAATTCTTTTACCCTGCTTTTTGTAGTATTGAATGCATTGTGTGTGTTAAAGTAATACATTCTTCTTCTAGAGTTTTAGAATTCTATAATTTTATAAATGTAATATCTTAAATTTTTGATGTAGAATGTTCCGTTCCTTTGATGGAATAGAGGAATCATTCTTGATTCTGTCTGCTTATAAATAAAAATAATATAAACATGCATTTTTGACAAAACCTTAAAATGTTATAAATTGTGCAGCATCTTGGAAGGGTATCTGTATAGGAACATGTTTATTTTCATGTAACTCAGCATAGTGGATAGCCTGGAAAGTGCTTATTATATTTAAAAGAGACTTTCAAACATAGTGTTTGTTGAGGATTAGTTATAAACACATATAAGGAACACATTGTGAAATTTGCGTAATTCACTTGTGACCTGAAACAAGTCACGAGCCTCATTGTTTCTCCTTGAGTTACGTTTATAGTATATCATTCTTCACTTTTTTGCTTAGCATTTCCTTGCAAGTTTTTCCTGACCAGTTTACCTATAGTGCTTTTTCCTTTGATTTTTTCAAAAATCTTTCAAGATTAGTTAATATTTATAACTATACGAGGACTATCCAACCATGTAACATGGCAATATTATATTGGCAATGGCTGCGTTTGTTCTGGACAGTCCTTGTATATACATATGTAATTATGAAATGTATTTACAGTTACAACTAATGTTTATATATGCATAAAATCGCATGTTTAGTCATTCCATAGCCCATAGGCGAATTTGCAGTGCTGGTGGGATAAGTAGACCTATATTTGTATTTATGCATACACACATGCTTCTGCATATATATGCACATGCACCTCATTAATAATACCTTGCAGACTTTGGATATAAATCCTGGGAATGTGAACAAGGACATTAATGACCTTTCACCAGGTTGTCAACACTCACAAGTGCAAATAAACGATTCATTCCCTCCACGAATATTGATCAGTTACCTCATTCTATGCCAAGTACTCTGCTTATTGCTAGAGGAGGGCTGAATAAACGTTAGTTTATGGACCCGTGGAAGTTGGGTCTTCTAAAAAAAGAGCCATTAATTTCTGTAGAATCACACCGGGGCAAAATTAGTTTTTAATAATTGTGTTCCTGTTACCATTAAAAGCATTTGTTTCTCTTTGAGCCTTACTCCTTGATATTGTCATGTCTGTGTTTTCTAGTTATAAATAACTTTTTGTGTCTCTAAACTTTCTTTCCATATCCCTCTGTAACATTCAGCATTATTCAGCTCATTCACTAATTTATTATATTCCATTTGTTAAATGTGTACCATGTGCCAAGGACTGCGCAGAGTATTAAGAATCCTGAGCTATCAGGCATAGAATCTGTTCTGGAAACCAAAAAAGAAAGGCTCTGTGGGTCATTTGGTTCCAAGTTGCTTGCTCTTTTAATTTTAATTCTTTTTTTAAATTTTACCCTATGTCTCTGCTATATTCCACCTCAGTGCCTAAAATATAGTAAGTACTCAATAATTCTTATGCAATTAGCAGGAAATTAAATGCCATGTAATTTTTACCCTGCTGTTTTCTCATTTCTTTCCAAGTTTTCCTTCCTTTCATTTTGTATTGTTTTCTCTGTTTGCCGTGTGTGTGTGTGTGTGTGTGTGTGTGTGTGTGCAGTTACCTCTCTCCTCCCTTTTGCTTCCTTTAACTGCCACTTTGTTTTCTTCTTACCATATTTACTTGCCACTTGTAGCCTCTCCAAAGGGTCTATGTCTCTACCTCTGTTATTTAACTTAGTTTCTCAGCCCTTTTAAGTTTTATTTTCCTGTTGCATCTAATTCTTTTATTGTCCCAGAGCATCTTATTTTCTTTTGTGCTTCTCTAGCCCACCTGCAAGGACCTCTGGGTGTTCAGTAGCTCCACACAGGTGTTTTCTGGAGCTGAATCCACTGCTGCTTTCTTTGGGGGTGGGGTGGGGTTAGCATCATTTGGGTTCTGAGAGGGAAACGGTTGGGCAGCGATGATGATGGAACTTGACTCATTCCTACTTCTTGACCCTCTCCTCCAGGATGATACAGGCGCTCTCTGACAG
The DNA here is from genome assembly GCA_004026885.1 of Lyroderma lyra. Lineage (NCBI taxonomy): Eukaryota > Metazoa > Chordata > Mammalia > Chiroptera > Megadermatidae > Lyroderma > Lyroderma lyra. The sequence continues at coordinate 65,614 of PVJL010004213.1, forward strand.
CATTTTGTGAGATTGGAGGAGACAGGTGGTGGGAAGTAAGACACATTTGATTTTGGTTTATTCACTTTGCCCAGGGACAGCTGTCATCACTTACTCATCACTGAAATGGAGAGCACCTACCTTTTCTTTACTACTGATCAGAACCAATTTTATTTATTAAAAGAAAAATATATTTGGGTCTGGAAACCCTTAGACCTGATGACAAATTTTTGTTAAATGTTAGAAAGTGTTGTAGTAATGATATCTATTAGTGAGCCTGGATATCCTGAAAAAGTTTTAATAACTCGCATATCTTAACTTGAAGTGTTCATTTTCTAACTATAATGTCTGTTTTGGCCCAAGTCCAATGTTTATCTATAATTCTAAATTAATTTCAAGTCAAATCAATCTAGCCATACCTCTTCTGCATCCAGCAATTTCATGCAAGGCACCGTGAAAGCTACTAAAACAAACAACAAAAATAACAAGGTTGATCTCCTATTTTTCCAGGTGATATTTCTGTGTATTTGGGGGAGAGAACATGTGAGTAGATAGATCCACAGTACTTAATCTGAAAATTGTGAGGTTGGATGAGTTTCAGAATTTAGATTTTTTTAAATTTAAAAAGGTAATGAAGGACATATGAGAGCTGTCTGGAAAAAAATCTAGCCGTAAAATTCCTCTATTTTTCATATTACATGGCTGAATACTTACTGGACCATCCTTGTATACTGTGCAGTATGTAACATTTCCACGTAGGTTTGTGGCAAAAATTACTTTCAACATGCTGAAAAAGGAATATTCATACTGAGTGGGGAAAAAGTAAGGAAATAACCTGATATCACTTGTTGGTAATTGTGAATAAGAGGTTGTGGTCTAGTTTTAAAATGTAATTAAGTAGTAAAAGAAATTAATTATGGGTCACCTTCAGAATAAGGTAATATCACTGTGGGCTTGTGTCAGAAAAGGTGGGATTTTATCTGGTTTTGAAGGTTTGGATGAGATCTTATTTTGCTCACTATTGCATCTTGGGCAGCTAGACTAGCAGCCATCACACATTTGATGAATAAATAATTGACAGATGAGTAATTTGTGGAAAGAAGGAGAGGAACATTACCTGTTGAAGGAGACATCCTCCTGAACATCGCCGTGGAGGAGTGAATGCATTTGGTTAATTGCGAGTCAGGGGTCTGCTCTGATTGAGGCAGACACTCTGCAGTAAATGTGGGTAAGAGGAGGTGAGACCCATTGGATGTTCATGTGTTTATGCCTTACATGCCTGTTCAGCTGAGGAATTTGGACTTGATCCGATGTCTTACTCTTAAATGTGGATGTAAGAGACCTTAGAGGTTTGAAAAATAAAAAGATACAAAAAAAAGATGGGGATGATGGATGTGTGTTCCTGCAAAGGTGTTTTAATAAATGGGTGAGCCTTAAATTTAAGACTGTACTGAGGAAGCTCAGATTACACTGGAATTTGAAGAAAATGCTGACATTGATCTACTGAATTTGGAAAGTGACAGGGAGAGAATCAAAGAGAATTTCAAAATTCTAATATTTGGTGATTGGAAATAGTCATCCTTTGGTCTGAAAGAGGGAAATTTGGAAGAGAAGCTGGAGAGTGTGTATGATGAACCTACTGATATGACTGGGCATATTGACTGGTTTATATTCTTTAAATGTGTTCATTTGATACCTTTTGTGTGATTGTGTGTTTTTGTAGGTGTAAAGTGTGTCCTACTTTTCTTAGCCTAGCGTTACTAAAAACAGTGTAACAAGAAAGAAAATTTTACGTGACTTGAGTGTATGTGTTTTATGTTGCTATTTCCAAGCTGCTTTTGTACAAGGTTTATTTAAATGTCATATCAAAAAAAGTAAAAGCTGTGTTGAGTAGCATCAGTTCCTCCCTTGCACCTTTTATCATTCATTAGCAATTAACTTGATTTCTCAGGATGGTGAATTTGAACTTGATCAATTATATGATAGTAATTACCAATACAGAGTGATTGTTATTGCTGAAATAACATTATTATTTCATTTCTCTCTGTGTTTCAGGTGTTCCTCACAGAGGCATTGTATGTTTGACTGTAGAATGTTACTTGATCTTTTGGATTCTGGCATTGAGGTCAATCTATTTTAGCAGTAGTATTGAAGGAAAAAAAAACACTTTGGTGTTTTGAACTATCTGTTCATGGCCTTCTGGCCTCTAGGAGAAGGAAGGAATGAGGCTCAGTGTTTTCTCCAGTGTCAGGCTCAAGCTCTGATTTTTATGTTTCCTGACAATTTTCTTCCCTTTTTTCCAACTCCTGGCAGGACTGACCTGCATTTTTCTTCTCTTGTAGTCAGTGTGCATTCCCCATCAGGAAGCCTCTCTGCTACTTTGATTCGTCAGTGTTCTCAATAGGCGTGTGTAAACTGAAGGTCTTGCCTTGCCCTTCTGGTTCTTTGCTCTCTTGAGTAATTGAGAGAGAAGGTCTTGAGCTTGCTAGGGCTGCCATTGAAAAGTACCCCCGACAGGATGGCTTACACAACAGGGATTTAGTTTCTCACAACTCATGGGGCTAGAAAGCCAAGGAGTCAGTGGAGTTGGTGTCTCCTGAGACCTTTCTCTGTGTCTCGTCGATGGCCATCTTCTCTCTGTGTCTTCACATGGTCTTCCTTCTGTATGTGTATATCCTTATCCCCTCATATACCAGTCTTCTTGGATCAGGGCCTAACTTAATTCCTTCTTTTAACAACTTCATTTTCAAATATGGTCATGTTCTGAGGCACTGTGGGTTGAAACTTCAACATAAGAATTTGGAGGTGGACACAGTTCAGCCCATAACAGACAGGCAAATAGGACATTTGAAAAGCTTTAAAAATGAGTAAGGTGAAAAAGAAGGAAATAAAAGGTGAAAAAGAAAGAAAATGAACCCTCGTTTTTGCAAGGAATCGTAAAGGCTTTTGTGTGTGCAGTGCTTTGTAACTGACATATTGGTATCGCCTCATTTCCCTCCCACCATGACACGGCGTAGGACATGATTGCAGAGGCAGCATCAGGACAAGACTCAGTTTCCTGTCTTGCCCAAGGTCTCAGGAGTGACTGTGCTGTGATTTGAATCCAGTTCTTTAGACTCTGCCTGGTATTTTTTCATCATACTATGCAGGAAGACCAAGAGGAAGTTTGCCCCCTTGAGCAGACTCCATGGCCTTGTTGGTGTTGGTTTGTTTTGTTTTGTTTTGGAAACTGGGGATTAGAGACACCATCTCTTATTAGCCAGTCATGTTCTTGTGAGCTTTAACATCTGTTTTGCAGAAGGTAAACACGTAGGTGGAAAGCTGCAGCTCTTTTGAGATAGATAATAAGTCACATTTTCTGGTAGTCAGAGTGGTACAGTGAACTCTAGTATTCTTACTGTTCAGACTCAACATTTACTGAGATTTTGCTGCTCTAGCTCCAACTACCCCTTCTTCCTCGTAAAACACGTCTTAGATTACTTTCACTCCTTTCAGTATGTAACTTAAAAAATATAGACATTTTCTGACATGATCTTAATGCTATTCAAAGTTTCCCGATTGCCTCCAAAAGCCCTTTTACAATTGGTTTGTTCAAATCAGGATCAAAACAAGGCTGTGTGTTCAGTATATTAAATTACACTGTACCAGAAATTTTCTTGCCTTCGTTTCTGGTCTCCTATGATCAGGAATACTTTGTTTCCAGGTCTCTGCAGAGAGAGACAGTGAAGTTATTTGGTTCATTTTAATATAGAATTTGTGGTGATGCACTCATTTAACAGGTCTTAAAAACAAAAACGTTCTGCTTTAGTTTTGAATGCATTTCCATGGACTTGGAATCATTCAAACAATAATTTCTCTTTGTGTACTAATCAGCACCATGTTATTTTTAAAAAGCTGATTTTTTTCAAGAAAAGTGTCAAGAATAAGTAAATACAATAAACATGAAAGTTACAATGCATCTTGACACATTGCATTGGTGTACGTGAGAACTGCTTAACCAACTTATTTCATTAACATTGACTCATTACATTTTGTCCACATGGGACATTGTTTTTGTGAGATTATTTTCCAACCATAACTCATGAATACCAAACTACTAAAACAAGTTGGTATTGTCAGACGTTATTTTTAGAGTCAACAGGAATGCTGTTAATGTGAGTTAGCAAAGATTTACAAATGTAACTGTTTGTTGACAGCTTTTCAAGTATGATAGTCTTGTGTTTTGCTAACATTTTTGTCTCTTTCAATAGGTATAAATGACCAAGGATTGTACAGAGTTGTGGGGGTGAGTTCAAAGGTCCAGAGACTTCTCAGTATGTTGATGGGTATGCTTCTTTTCTAATCATTTTCCATGCATTGTTTGTTTATGTTCATTGACGTCACAAGTTAATATTTCATAGTAATGTGCACAACGTCCTTGTGAATCCATTCTTTTCTTCTACTGCCTAGATTGATTTTCTCCCCTTTGACTCAGAGAAGTAGATTAGTGTTTGCATCATCTCCGATTGTCCACTTCCTCTTGACTTACTAAAAACTGGGAGGAAAAAAGAATGCAGCGCACGGTGAATGTCTTCTGCTTCTTTCTCATAGGAAAGTAGCAGCCAGGTCTCTGTGATTTGTGGGGCTTCCAAATTGGCTGTCAGAGTCTTGACAGTACATTTGATTGGACAAGACCACTGGGACGCACTCATATCTATGGAGCTTCCAAAACTGTCATTTGACAGCGAGGGTCTGGGTTCTTGGGGACTCATTGGTATTCACAGGGACTTGTTTGTAGTTTGCACCAGGCTCTTCTCCAGAACCATGCACGCTCCATCTGTGCTGATAACACAGTGTTCTTTGGCATAGCAGACTAGAGGAAGCCAGAAGTGAATTCATTTCGTTACCCCAGACATTATGTGAATGACAAAGCGCTTTTCTGTTACACACTGCTGGCACTTCAGTGCCACCTGTACGGAGTCCCACTTCTCTCCCCACCTCAGAGCAGACTGCCTCTTGAGGAGTGATGATAACTCATCAGGCTTGAGGGACTGTATGTCATTATGACCTTGCTAAATATTAATTAATTTGATATCTCACTTTAATTTAGTATTAACAATGCCCTCAAGTACATTGTCAATGCATTTAAACCTGTCTGCATCTGAAAGCATTGTAGCAAAGACTCATTTTTAGGAAGCAGAAACCAAGATGAAGAAAATCAACGGAGATGTTACAGATAGGATTGCTTGTTTGGCTGTATTTGAATTAAGGATTTAATAAGCAACAACCTTTTTTTTTTACTTATTAACCACAGGGGGGAAAAAGTTGCCGTCATCAGTTGGAGAGCCTTACTAGAATACATTCACTCTCATGAGCTGTTTTTATTTTCTGCCTCTCTGCTTTAACTTGGGTGTACAGTTTTGGCGGTCAGATTTTCCTTTCTACCATCAGCAGCCTCCAAGTTAAATAGACTCAGGTTGCCAGTGGTTTAGTAGCAGCTGGAAGAGTTTAATGGGACTATAGCATCTGCTTTTGGTTAATTTTAAAATTAGAAACACTTCTCTCATTTCCAAGATGATGTTATGATCATTAGAACTAGAAGACTGTTGATACCAGAAGGGGAGATTCGGCTAAAAGGCGCACCGTGGCAGCAAATTGTTTCCGAGGACCCTAGTGTTACGTTTATTATCTCCTTGTTCATGTTTAAGGGCAGTATGAACAAGGGTGCCTGTGATGGTCCTGGAGTATTCAGCTGTCCCAAACTTGGTTCTTAATTTCGTAGCATCCCACAGGATCTGCGTTCCTGAATTCAGGTGGTAGTTTCTTCTGCGCACAGGGACAGCTCTCATCAGCACTCCTTAACTTGCAAGGTGTTTTAAAATGTCTAAGCCCTCAGAAATTCACAACCTGGAGAACTGTTTTCCCTTACCCTGAGACTCAGAGTAGAGCAGTCCAGCACGCAGACGTGACACGGGAAATGCTGGGTTTCTGTAATGTTCTGTAAACAGAGGAAGTTACAGAATTGATGGTGGGGGGCGGGGGGACGTGAAGATACTGGCTCGTTATTTTTAAAATTAAGTTCTAATTCATTTAAGGGGGCTATGTAATATAAATTAGTTTGCTTAAGTACAGATTGAAAATAGTCATAAACTTTAGATTTTTACTAGTATTAATGTTCATTTTTTCTTCCTTTACCAACTCAGACTTTAGCTCTTAACGGAATAGATTTGTTCACTCTTCCCTAATAAATTTACGATTTCCTTAAGATATATCTTTATTTTCATTCTTATTCAGCAGGTGTGCAAACTGAAATAATTTATACCTCTTCCCAAAACTGGATTTTAGGGTTTCTGAACAGTTGTGTGTGCACTAGCCCGTAGGTTTCCTTTCTCTCCAACTTTTCCCACCTCTACATTACTTTAAGGTTGTTTATCGGAAAGAGAAAAAATATGGGTGAGTCTGCCAGCTATTTAACTTTGTGCCTTTAAACCAATCAATGTTTTTCATCCTCTGGATAATTAATTGTGATAATTTTGCCCATTTGTGGCACATGCAGTTATTTTTTAAAGCTCTTATTCCTCCAGGTAGTGTTTATTTCAGATTTGAATTTTATCAAAGTACATTTTGTTGACAATGCATTTTTCTGTGTACAGATGAAAAATAATACAAATTTTAAGTATCTGAAAAAATCCCAAGCCATCTTAAACTTTTTGACAGGAACTTCTCTTTATTCTTGAGAGCTAATTCTTCACTTTGGAAATTATTTTTCTATTACTACCATTTTTACATAAAATACTTCTGTGTAAAATATTTTAAGTATACTTTAAGTGCTCACATGTAAACATCTGCGATGATTTCTAAAGGAAGGAGACGTGTTCAAATCTTGCACCATTTCTTCACTTGCCTCCTTTTTCTCTGTCTTCCTTCTTCACGCTTAAGATGAAAATAGGGAGAAATGTTTGTTAATCTTCCTTCCACTCCTGCTCTCTTCCTCCCTCCTCCCCTCCTTTCCTCTCCTCTCTGGTTGCCCACATGAAATACTAAAGGCAGTTGACCATAGAAAGTTCTCTGAACAGTCATTTGCACTCCTACAGGCCAGGTAAGGCTGTGGGCAGCTGCCCTCTCCCCATGGAGATGAGGAGTTTTGGCTGCTTAGTTGGCTTTCGTCCTGGAAGCAGAGGCCTGCGCTCTGCTGGATCTCCAGCAGCCTCCCAGGTTTCCCTGGACCAAGGTTCGGAAGTTTGCAAAAGAAAATGCCCAAGGGAGCCATTGCCTCCCGTCCCCTTTACAGCTTCCTTTCCTTTCCTTCCCCTTTTGCCCTCACAGAGGGCACACGTAGTCCTGTCAATTTTTTTTTAATTTAATTTTTTATTAATAGAAACTTGGAGCAGCTGGAAAAGGCAGGGAAAAATATCAGATTAGGTGTCTTTGGGTGAGTCATGGGTATTTAGTAAACCGGGTGAGGCTGTAACAGATCAATTACAGTAGTTATGGGTAGTTTAGAACTGAGATGAGTTAGAATTGTCATATATTCTGCCTTTCCCCCCCCTTTTAGAATGAAAACATCACAGCAGGGGAGGGGAAGTTGTGAGAAAATGTGATAGTAGCTTATGTATGCTAGTGAATTTGGTGCTTATTTCTACATAAATCTAATTTCCAGAAAAGGTTGAATGATTTTAAGATTAGACATAGAAACCACAGAAACAAATAAAAGTAATTTAGAAGTGTTTTACTTTTAAAATATTACCTTGTTTACTTTGTAGGATGCCTTTTTCACATTGATGAAAAGTAAAGTAACATAGCTAAAAAATTCAGATTTTGGATTATAGAGTATATGTTTAAAATTTATTCCATTATTTTGCTTCAGTACTTTAAAAATGAGATTTGAGTTAATGTTAGGTCAGTAGGGTGCCAACTTGCATTTAGGTTGGACTGAGAATTTCCAGTTTCAAAAGAAAATGATCACTGGTTATAAAATTATGAAACTTTAACCCAAGTAAAAAGTCAACTATTTGTGTCTGTGCTAGCTAATTTTGATTTTTAAGTAATCCATCAGGTGGTTTCCCTTGGTCAGAAAAGAAGCAAAATTTCTACCTTATTTATGATAGAACTTATACTCTAATTCAACACTCAGATGCATTTTAGGCTTGAATCCCAAATAAGTTAATTGACACTTTACCCAGTCCCAGTGCATCCACTGACCGTAAAGAACTGCTAGAGATGATTGAGCTATTTGAAAACAGTGAAAATTTAATGGAAGTTTAGTACTGTAGATACAATGTAGTCATTAGCTTCTAATGTAACAGCTACATTTTATTCCATGAATTCAAAAGGTAGCTTATTTTTCCATGGAAATAATATAAATGATAATTTGGTAGAAAGCTGAAAATAAAAGATTGCATTTAGAAGTCTTTCCTTTAGAGGGATTTAAAAGTGGTGATTTGCTGGGAGCAAGTTGATTGAAAATGTTATCTGCCTTGTATGTTAAAATGAGATTTAAATAATTGATTTAATGAGAGAATATTCAGTTACTGAAGTAATTGGTTGGCAAAGCCTTTAGAACAGAATTATTTAGTCCCAGTTATAAAGGATTGTGCCTTTAATCAGGGTGCTTAATTTGGTTTCTTGAATGTACCTGTGGCTTGTCTGACAAGCTCAGTAAAAAATGAGTACTGAATTGTAGGAACTGATCAAAATGTAATCAGTGTCAATTGCCATTGTTGTAGTTTATTGCATATTGCTGTCAGTTGCTGTAATCAAGAACTATTGAAGTGCTTTAAAACTTCTCCAGACTTTTGAATAATTGACTTCATATGTATGATACTAGGCTGGGAAATAACTACTACTTCCTGTTTGACTTTATTTTCAGAAAGTTTTGAGAATAACATTGACTTGTCATCCATCCTTCCTTAGGACCAAGCCTAAAACTTTTTAAGTGGCATGCATGACACAATGTGGTAGTCCCATTTTGATAGGTTTTTCTTTTTAGTGCTTTTAAAAAAGAAATACTAACCAAATATTGCATTCCCTACATAGACAAATTCAGTGTAAGGGAGGGAAACAACCGCAAAACAACTAGTTTTTTTTTGTTTGTTTGTTTGCTTTTTAAATCTTAGTTGAAACATCATTCTGGAGTGAGGGAGAGTTTAAGTCTCCTCCATGAATCTTTTTATTTTCTCTTTTGCATGATGGATGTGTAGAAAACCAGGCAAGTTTATACTGATTGTTTGATACCACTCATTGTCAGCCATTTACTACTTCCTGTCTTTGAGGTAGTTAACCACCCCTGAATGCTGATTGATAACTTGTAGTGACTCAGCTGTGGTAATTACCTACTCATTTAGTAATGTGTGGAAGTCTGTATACATTCCTGATTTACTCTGATGCTCTCATAGTTCCCTGGGAGCATCTCTGTTACCTGCATTGTGCACACGAAGGCCTGAAGTTAGATTGGTTTGGAATGGTCTTGCCTTTCCCACCATCTTTTCCTTTATTTCAACCAGACTGAGTTTTTCCTTTCCAAAATAAAGGACCTCTCTTCCTCTACCTTTCTCCTTCCTCTCCTCCTCCGTTTTTTTCTTAAAGCTACATGTCTTTTTAAATGCTTACTAGCTACTTGAAACACCATTTGGAAGAAACACATCATTAACACACTTAAAGGATGAAGAAAACTCATTTAGAAAGAACATCAGAAGTATTACGCAGAGGTTTCCAATAAATATTTCCTGGATAAGTGTATAAATTCTAATGTTAATATGAAAGATTACCCATAAATGACTTTTTATGTGTCATCCTATTCTTATTTTGGTTAACCATGTATTAATCTTTAGAAAAATAATAATCATGAGTACAAATCTTAGCAATATGGGATCAAACTTATCCTTTCTTCCCACTGACAGTTTGCTCTTCTAGCAGTCATTTTGCCATTCACAGTGCTGTCTCATTCCCCTGTTGTAACACGGTGTGATAGCTGTAATACCACCTGTACAAGTGAGAATGTACAGACACTGCAAATGCCCCATGCTAAACCGTGGCTCCTGAGTAATACGTTTAGTAATAATATTATTGGTAATAACAGTAATGTAGGTCTCCATGCTTTGCAGTGGTAAATATTTAGGTGCTATACTGTTGTCCACTTCTTCCCTACTCCAATCCTGAGCCTTTTATTTTGATGTCCACTACAAATGTCTAGTAATAGATCATGGCTTACAATAGTATAAGAAATTGTATATAATATTTTTATAGGAAACCACAATTAATCATTTGTGGCTTGGCCATGCCAATGGAAGATTTGTGAACCAGTCAAGAGGGCTTTTAATTATTCGAGGTTTTAATTTTATATGTATTTTTTGCTTGCTCACTAGATGTAAAAACATGCAATGAGTTGGACCTGGAGAATTCCATAGACTGGGAAGTGAAGACAATAACAAGTGCCCTAAAACAGTATTTGAGGTAAGCTCCTCTCAGGAACAGAGGGGAGGAGTGGACGATTTGGACATCTGGCACAGCAGGTGCCGACTCTTATTACAAAAGACAATGTTCGTGATGTATCTAATACTGTCCCAGGAAGTGTGCTAAGTAGTAGGTGATCATCAGTTGGGTAGAATGCTACAGAACAGAATTGGGTGAAACAGACTGAGTTTTGAAAAAGATGTCTATTGTAGGTGTGCGTCTTAGGAAGTAAATGCTATGAAGCAGTGAGGAGGAAGCCTATTTATTGCATTTACTGAATCTTTTTATTTAGGTTTTTGACTAAAATGAAGACTTTTTAGCTTACATTTGAACCATTTCGACTTAAAGGGTTATAATGATATAACACCTAACTACAAAGTGATTGAAATGACATTGAAATGACATTTACTTGATGTGGTTTTAAGGTAAACTTAAATTTTGCATTTATTATGGAAAATGTTTGGGACTAGAATTAGAAAAAAGGTTCAGCAATTCTGTGAGTCATTAACCTTTCCTTAAAAAGGAAAGGACTTTCATAATTAAAAAGCTTGGGGTTAGATGAAGTGCAAGTACCTCAGAAGTTTAAAAAGGAAACAGACAAAGGAGTTGGGGACATAAGTCCTGACTGCAGCTCCTACACTGTGGCTCTACTGAGGACTGATCGTTCATGGCGGTGCCTCCCCAGCACTCGGGATTACCTTTCAGGCGAATATTGTTGGAGTTCCGTGTACACATCAGAATCACCTTATGTTACACATTTTATGTTTTTAAAAATGTATATGTTTTAATATTTTCAAATACATAAAGCCAGAGAGATTCATGTAGTGGATCCTCACGTCCCCAGTTCCTGCTGCTTCAGTCCCACACCTACTATTCTTTCCTCAAAAAGTCTCCCTATCTGCCACGTTTTTCTTTTGGATTAATACTTTAAAGATTTTCTAAACATCCTAATGGCTGCATCCATAATACTAGAGTCTACATATCAAAGAAGATAAGAACTTTTAATAAAAGAAAATATAGAAAAGACAAAAAGAATATAATTATCATACCCAACAAGATCAGTATCCAGTACTCAGTCTGTGTTCCATTTTTACTGATTTTTTTTCTCCCCTCAAAAAAGTCTTTTTATGCTTGTTTTCATTCCTACAGGATTTAAACAGCATCAACACATTTCATTTGATTGCTATGTTTTAAGTCATTTTTAATCACTTTTCATCTGTGCATTCTCCTCCTCTACACCCCGACTTCCTAGCATTATTTTTGTTGATGAACTTGGGTTATTTTTTAAAATAGAATTTTCTACCTTTTGGTTTTGGCTATGGCGTCATTTAACGTGTTTCTCTAGTCATGGTATTTCCTGTAAACTATTAGTTAAATAGGCTTCATGAGCATCAGGGCAAGCCTATTTATTATTTATTTATTGCAAGAATACGTCATAGTGGTGCTCTGTTCTTTGTGTTGCTTTGTCTATCAGGAGGTCTGTGTTGTCTGGTTGTCCCACTTTTTCATGAAATTAAAATGTATCGGTGGGTTCAGGTATGTATTATATATTTTTGAGTATTTTATTTAAGCAAGGTATTTTTAGCCACTGTTTGAAATTTTTTCCCTAAACTATGGCATACATTATTTTTATCCCTAATCTATAAAGCAGTAAAATTAAAGCTTAATCGATGTGCTTATGTCCAGTTTGCCACTGGTAGTGACTAACTGGTTTAGATGAATATCATGGTCAAAATGAACCTTGTTAGCACCTACTTAACACAATGAGATGTGTTGAGTAAGCTTCCTGAAGAGAGACGTGTGTTAAGTTTATTGCAGAATCCCCAACATTTAGAGCTGTACCTGTCATTCAAATATGAGAGCCGTGGTTCCCAACCGGGCATGATTTTTGCCGCCGGGAGGTATTGGGCAACATCTGGAGACATTCTGGGTTGCTACGATTTTAGCAGAGAGGGTGCTGGTGGCATGCAATGTGTGGAGGCCAGGGATGGGCTGCTGAGAATCCGACAGTGCGCCTGCCAGCCCATTCGTCCTCCCAAGTGTCCAACATGTCAGTAGTGCTGGGGTTGATGTGAGAAAGCCTGTCTCAGGTGGGTGATGGAAAGAAGGACTGAGGGATATAAAAATGTGAGGAATTGCATATGTTAACTTGACCAGCAATGGTTGCTGCCACTCGAGGAGGAAGCATTAAACTTGTTTTACAGTTTGGTAAACTCACACCTAGTCCACATGGTTCTTTTTTCCTTTTGGGAGGAATTAGTTTAATAAACTTGTGCATCTTTTTATTCAGTACATACAATTTCTTTCTGGTTTTTTTATTCCCTCTGGTCTTATGTTGCTTTTTCTGCTGTTTTCTCTCATTATGTTGTTCTGCCCTGTTGCATTCCACTTTTAAGCAAACATTGCTCACAGAACAACAATATGAAATGCTATTATTATATAACTTCACTTCTAACAATATACACATTCTGCCTGAATGTGATAAAGTGATTATCATAAAATGGCAGATGTCGCAGGAGGTTTGAAAGGTTGCTGTTATTTCCCCCTTTGTTATTTTTAGTAACTGAAAATTCAGTAGTTAGGATTTAAGTGACACTTTTTCTGGCAATGCACCAAAGAGGAGAAAGCTGAGTTTTATATACCTGCATTTTGGCCACCCAGTTATGACCTGAGGGGGGAGTGCATGTCTTTCAGTACAAGAGATAATACGGTGTGACCATCACGAGCTTGGTCTTTGTAGCTGGCCTGCCTCGTGTGGATCCCAGCTGTCACTCCTGGCACCATGACACATACATACCTGAATGTAGCTTTTCTCACCATAAAAGCTATTGCCCTTGGAATTCTTACTGCAAATAGCCCAGCCACCTTATGGGATGGGAGGTTGGAGATGGTAGAAGGGAAAGAGCCAAACCCCAAAACACCCAACTAAAACAAGGACCAAGCCCTCCAGGTTTTAGGAGGAAGAAAAAGACACACCACAGACATAGATATGACATCTCTACTGACTTGAGGCAAAATTTTCCTTTCTTTTAACTTTAATGTTTTAGAGGGCTGAATAGCAGCCCTCTGATTGATTTCCTATTGTTCACAGCATCATTTTGATTTCCAGCAATGTGTTCATTACAGCACTTTCCCATGGGAGGGGACAAATGAACTGTTCTGTGACTTTTTCGTAAAATAATTTTACCTGGAGGAGACTTTTAAAATCGGAGTGGGACTTTTGGAGAAGAAAGTGCCAGCATAGATAAATATTATGGTGTATGTTCCTAGACAGATCCTGATGGGTGGCAAAGAGAGGTAGCTCAAGAACACGTTGGGTGGGAAATGGAGAGAATGGTGATTTGTATAATAACTTTGTATGGGGAATTTGTCATTTTTGTTACTGCTTCCCTAACATTAACAACATCTAATACTTACTTTTCATGCCGCATTGCATAGTACATGTATCGCAATGATATAAGAAGCTTATAGAAGATAGATACAAATTCATTTCTATTGGAAAGGAAATGCCCTCTTTGGTTTTTGTAAGTGTTCTCATTGTTCCCACTTTTCATTTCACCACCTTTCAAGTTTCATTCTTTGCCTGATAGCTGTTTTCCCTCTTTGCTACGTCTTGCTTATCCATATCTTGAAACAAAACCCCCAAAGGTTTACTTCTTTCTCTTTATTTGGGCTGTGGTATCATTGATTTTACTTTTTTTAAAATGAAAGTGTAGGGAATGAAGGTGGGGAAGAGAGGAAATACGAACAGATTTCTTCACTAGTGCTTTAAGTTTTAGTTTAATTGTCTGTAGCTGTCATTGTGTGTGTGTGTGTGTGTGTGTGTGTGTGTGTTGCACCATCATAAATTTTATGTAGGGAACATAACCTATAAATGTATTTTTGCCTCTACATTATTTTTAAATAGTTATATTGGAGTGTAATTGGCTACAATAAACTGCACATATTTATAGTGTACAGTTTGATAATTTCTAGGCTTTAAAAGACACATGTATATGCCTGTGAAGCCATCACCGTAATCAAGATAGTGACCCCCCTCATTATCCAGTTTCCTCAGGCCCCTGGAAATCCCTCTCTCTCCCCGCCTCCCTCCTCATTCCCTTATTCTCTAGGCAGTGCCTGGTCTGCTTTCTTGTCATTATACATGGATTTGTATTTACTGTACTTTCATATAAATGGAATCATACAGTATATGTTCTTTTTCTTTTAAATCTGGCTTCTTTCACTCAGCGTAATTAGAAATTCACCTATGTTGTGGCATGTAGCATAATTCATTCCTTCCTGTTGCTAAGTAGTGTTTCATTGCATTCACCTATTGATGGGTATTTCGGTTTGTAGCTTTTTGCCTGTTGAAAATGAAGCTGCTAAAAACCTCTGTACACAGAGCTCCATTTAGTAGCTTTGAGTGAGCAGAGACTTTTATTTTCTTTTGGGTAAATCCTAGGAGTATAACATCTGGGTTGTACTGCAGGTGTATGTTTAACTTTTTGATAAACTGACAAACTTTTCTCCAAAGTGTTTACTTTGTTTACACAGTGTTTACAAGTACTGTGTACTTGGTTTATATTCCCACCAACACTGTACAGGAGTGCTATTTCCTCTTCATCCTTGTCAACTCGTGATATGGCCAGTCTTCTTAATTTTAGCCATTCTAACTGGTGTTTGGTGGTATCACATTGTGCTTTTAATTTGCACTTCCATAATGACTAGTAATGTTAAACATTTTTCATGTGCTCTTTTGCTGTTTATATATTTTTCTGGGTCAAGTGTCCATGTCTTTCACGCAATTAAAAAAATTGGGTTATTTATCCTCTTCTTACTGTGTTTTGTTAATTCTTTATATATTTTGGATCCAAGTCCTTTCTTAGATATGTGCTTTCCAAATGTGTTCTTCAGTCTGTGGCTTGTATTTTCATTCCTTTAATGATGTCTTTCCAATAGCAGTTTTTTAATTTTGATGAAGTCCAATTTGCCCATTTTATGAACTGTACTTTTAGTGATGTATCCAGAAACCTTTGCCTAATTTAAAGACACAAAGATTTTCTTTTATATTTTTTTCTAGAAGTTTTATAGTTTAGTTTTTATACTTAGATGTATGATCTATTTTGAGTTAATTTTTTGTGTAAAATACAGGGTCTGGGTCCAGGTTCACTTTTGAATATGGATGTCCACTTGTTCCAGTACCCTTTGTAGGCAAAACTAGTCTTTCTCCCTGAATCACCTATTGAGGTAATTGGAAGAGTTTTTCAGTTTTAGCTTGCTGGTATGGTGAATGGTGAATTGCACTGATTTTGTGTTAGGCATCGTGGCATTTCTGATAAATGCAAGTTGTTATTGATGTAATACCCTTTATCTTTGAGCATTTGAGTTGGCTTTCATTTTATTTAGACTAGTCGCATCTATATGTATGAGAAATGTTGGTCTATAATTTTCTTCTAGTTGTTTAATTTTGGAACTAGTGTAATGCTGATGTCAAAGAATGAGTTAGAAAGTCTTCCCTGTTATATTTTTCTGGGAGAATTTGTATAGAATTGGTATTCTTCTTTAATTGCTTGGTGGAATTCACCAGTGAAGTCACCTGGGCCTAGAGTTTTCTTACTGGCAAGATTTTTAACTATAAATTGAATTTCTCTAATAGATGTGTAACTACTCAGGATATCTAATGCTTCTGGAGAGGGCTTGGTTGTTTATGTCTTTCAAGATATTTCATGTAAACTGTTGAGTTTGTGGACATAAAATTATTCATAATAGTCTCTTATTTTCTTTATGATACCTTTAAATCCTGTAGTGATGCGACCATTACTTCTGTCATTCCTGAAATTGTTAATTTTTGTTTTTTCTCTTTTATGTCCTAGTCATTCTGGCTAGATTTATTAATTTTATTTATTATCTCAGAGAACTCCTTTTGGGTTCATTATTTTCTCTATTGTTTTTCTGATTTCTGCTATGAATTTTATTTTTTTTCTGTCCTTCTCATTTTGGGTTTAATTTTTTTTTTTTTTTGATATGGCTCTGTAGGATGGAAAGTTAAGCCATTGGTTTAAGACCTTTCTTCTTTTCTAATATAAATATCAGTATTACTTTATCCCCAAATGCTGCTTTATTAACATCCCTCAAATTCTTATATGTAGTATACTGTATTTACTTCAAAATACTTCCTAATTTTATTTTTATTGGTGTTTTCCAGATATATTTCTGTTACTGATTTATAACTCAATTTTTATGGTGATCAGAGAAATACCTGTATAAATTGAACCCTTTTTAGTTTATTGAGATTTGTTTCATGGTTTATCTTGATACGAGGTCTGACAATTAAGTTTGAGAGCATGCCACTATGTGTTTATGTTGGCAGCACTTTACAAACAATGTAAGGTTTCATAATCTTGATGTATCTGTGTCTCACAGCTGTGCTCATGTTGACATGTGGAGTCTTGCTGAGTGACAGTCATTATTATTGAATGTTTTTGTGTGCCGTCATGAGAATGTCGGAGCTTGAATTAGAGCAATGAACAAACGTTAAGTTTGGAAGTGAAATCAGGGATATGTTAGTCCAAGTGTATGGGGGTAATGCCATGAAGAAAACGGCAGTGTACAAATGGATTAAACGTTTTTCTGAGGGGAGAGAAAACGTCACTAATGAAGAGAGGTCAGGGCAGCCAGTAATAAGCAGAACTGACAAAAACATTGTAAAGGCTTCCCGCTCTTGGGTCAGCCCACTCCACTATCTCAGGGTGTACTTTAATTTAACTTTTCTATAATAAACTTAAACTTTTCTGTATTTTAAAAAAAAACAAACATTGTGAAAATTCATCGAATTGTGCATCAAAATTGCCGGCTGACTGTGGGAAGCATAGCAAACCAAGTAGATATCAATAGAGAAACAGGAAAATCTTCACTGAAAATCTTGGCATAAGAAAGTTGTGTGCGAAAATGGTGTTGGAGGAGCTCACTGATGAACAAAAGCAAAGGAGAGTTCAAGTTTGCCAAGACCTTTTGGAGAGGCAGGATGGTGTTTTGGGCCAGGTTATCACTGGTGATGAAATATGGGTGTATCAATACGACCCTGAAACAAAGCTCAAAGTACATAATAGAAGTCAGGTCATTCTCCATGACCAAAAAATTTCCATCAGTTCAAATCAAGAGTCCAAACGATGTTACTAACGCTTTTTGATGTCAGAAAGATTATTCATTCTGAATTTGTACCAACTGGACAGTCAACCAAGTTTACTATGTGGAAGTGCTGAAAAGGCTGCATGAAAACATTAGACGAAAACGACCTGAACTTTTCGCCAGCAACTCATGGCTCTTACATCAGGACAATGCACCAGCTCACAGGGCACTGTCTGTGAGGGAGTTGTTAGCCAGCACACAAATAACTGTATTGGAACACCCTCCCTACTCACCTAATCTAGCCCCCAATGACTTTTTTCTTTACCCAGAGATAAAGGAAATAGTGGAAGGAAGACATTTTGATGACATTCAGGTCATCAAGGGTAATAATGACAGCTCTGATGGCCATTCCAGAAATAGAATTCCAAAATTGCTTTGAAGGGTGAACTAGGCACTGGCATTGGTGTATAACTTCCCAAGGGAAGTACTTTGAAGGTGACTATAGTGATAATGCAGCAATGACATAAGTAGCACTTTTTCTAGGACAAATTTGTGAACTTAGTTAATTGTCAGACCTTGTAAATGAATGTTCCATGTGGTCTGGGAAAGAACACATTTGGATTGAGTGTCATTTAGGTAAAGGACATAACAACTAGGTGGAATTGGTTGATAGCTTTATTTAAATCTGTTCTAACTGATTTTCTGTCTACTTGTTCTGTCAGTTATTGAGACAAGTATTTAAATCTCCATTTATAGTTGTGGATTTGTCTGTTTCTTGTTGCAGTCTCCTCTGTGTTTACTCCATGTATTTTGAAGCTCCTGTTACTACTCATAGATCGATTAGCATTTAGGATTGTTTGGCTTGTTGGTGGATTGGCCTCTTCAGCAATGTGAAATGCTCTGCTTTATCCCTAGTATTTTTCTTGGCTTTTGAATATATTTAAAGTTTGTGTTTGTGTGTTTATCTTTGATTTTTAGAAACAATTTAAAGAGGAACTTCTGGGTTACATGATTTAAACCTTTAAAAGTTTCTCAATACCTTGCTAGGTTGCCCTCCAGAAACACTGTATAGATTGATACTTTTCTAAGTGTTCTTTAAGTGTTCATAGAGTTCAGAGATCTGGTCTTTTAAAAATTTAAGATTATCTAAAGGTTGACTGAACTATAGCATTCTGTTGATCACAGGATAAAATATACTACCATTTATGTAACCTGTTTTGTAGGGAATTAAAATGATGTGGGTACTTTTAAAGATGCCATTTCATTTTGTAGCTATCTTTTATTGTTTCATAGGCATAAAACAAAAGATGGCTATTATGTTTTTATAATAGAGATATGTAAGAGGAGAGGATTTGATTGTTTTAAGTTTGTTTAATCCTTTCTGCATATTTTCTGTGGCATTTTCAATTAATATTTTACCAATGATTTTTAAAATTATGTGCTTATATTTGCTTGGATAGAAAGTTTAACTATAAATAAGTTACCGTGGAGAAGGATGTATTATATATAAAACCAGATGTTTGTAAAGGGACTTTCCACGATTAAATATGAAACACTACATGCTTAGATCTGATAGGGATTTGTGACTGCTTAAGCTTTGATAGTGCCTGGTGCAGACAGTGCTTAATAAAGTATTCCATTTGATTTATGTATCTTTTTGATATGTAAAAGTATTTCCTAGGGAGATTTTACACATTAGCTGAGAAATGCACGTGTTTAATATCCTCTTTTAAAGAAATGAACACAAAGACTGGTCGGGGGCCTGTTTGTGTTTGTTCAATAATACTGAGCTGTCCTCTTCCTACAGGAGTCTTCCGGAGCCCCTGATGACCTATGAGTTACATGGAGATTTCATTGTTCCCGTCAGTAAGTATTATGTAGAGGTGAAGAGACACAGTTTTATGGTTGATAGTGTGTATAAACTGTAATTTCCATGTGAAAACTTAATTTTATGTTATGGGAATTTGTGTTAAAAATAGAAATCACTTTAGAAGGTCTTCGGTTTTTTCCCATTTTATAAGGTGTAAAGGGGGTAATTAATAAATTCATTCATTTATTCACAAGCCATTTTTTCTTGTCTGCTGTGTGCTAGTTCACTGGTAGATACTGGGTATGTAGAGCCATGGAAGGATTTCTGTCCCCAGGAGTCAATTCTCTAGCAAATATTACTAGGGCATACATACCTTCCACATACCATAAAATATTTAATAATGGCATAAGCAAAATGCTGTGGGAACACTGAAATATTGAACTTGCAGAAGTTTGGGGAGATGAGCAAATTTGGAGAGATTGGCAGGTTTGGAATGGCTTCTCATAGAAAGATATTTAGATGGAAATTACAGGCAAAAGAAATATTTTGAGATAATGCCAGAAGCCCACACAGTATTTGATAGGAAGTAAATTATATGTGATAAAATCTTAAACGAAAAAGGCCCATAGTTGGTAGAATTTTAATTCGTGATAAAAGTTTTTGTGAGTCATACTCACCTGAAGCTTTCTTGTTTTCTATTATCCTGCACCTCAATTTTTACATTCAACACATGGTACTTAATCATCAGAGTCTTCTGAAATTCACTAGTGTTAGGTACTTATTAGTTAAGGTAATGAAGGTTGAGAGATGTTAAGTAACTTGCCAGATTATAGGGGGTCTTTATTTAAAATTCAAAACCCCAGTTCCACTAGCTCAAACCTGCAGTTTGGTTTTCACAGGTGCCCCAGTAGTAGCTGTAATTGTATTTTCATTTCCTTTTATTTTTCCCTCTTGGACGCATTCCATAGTTCAGTCTGTCAAAAATTTTAGAGCATTCCCTTTGGGGCCTATGTTGCTTAAAATGTTACCTTCTTGTGAGGTCTTTGCTTATTAGGCCAGTGTGAAAGTTCCCAGTATGTTGCAGAAAGAAGACTGTACATCTAAAATAGGCTTTTGGAAAAGGAAAAAAACATGGTTCTATTCACTGGTTTTCACATGGAAGAGGATTTTTTTTTTTTTTTTTTTTTTTTTTTTATTATAGAGAATTTGTGTGATCAAGGAAGTGGGGGAAAGTTTTCTTGGCAGAAACTCAAGCAAATGCTTAGTTGTTTTGATTTCTTCCCTGTGGCATTTTTGGCAAACTAGGGAAAGAGAAATTAAACTACTTGGAGGACAATTGTTTCATGTTGTTCGCCTTGGAGATTGGAAAAAGCAGAAAAGAGTGCCAATTACAATCTAGAGGTTTTAATCCTTTGAGAATTGAGGAAAGATAAAGTGACTATGGAATAAAGTTTTAAATTACCACGAGTGAATATCATTATTATTATCATGCCTTATAACTGAAGCCAATGTGTTTGAAATTCTAATACCATCGTATTTTTATCAGATGAAGGCTTCGTAAGAAATAGGAACTTATAAGTAGTAGTGAAGTCTGTGGGGGTAGGAAAAGAGTTGAAAGAGTTTAGTAAGGCTGTCATTGAACAATGTGGTGGAAGGTACCATCACCTACTAGGCCAGGACCTTGGCTTTTGCTTCTGGAGATTGTGAGGATGCTGTAATAGCCTTCACAATTTGAATACCGGGCCTGGTCCAAAGCAGTGCTGTTGCTACTGTAATTATTGGCATGCATTTGCCCCTAAGTGGACTTGTGGTTGGAGTGGGACCTGTAGTTAGTTACTTAATGAGAAAAAACATGTGTATTAAATGGGTGTGTTTTAGAGGCCAGCATGTCTCAGATAGACTTTAAATTTTTATTTGAATTTCCTGTGAGTACCGTTCTCTGTACTCGCTTTTCCTCTTAGGAAAGAGCGTGGGAGCTGATCCTCTCATCTTTTGCATGTGTACTCTTTCAAGTGCTGAATAAAACAGTTACAGAAATCAGGTGGCCAGCATGAGTCCCCCTTTTTGGATATTGCTGGAAAATTGGGATTGTGGTTAAATTATCATTTTTCATTAACAGTGGCAGAGATTACTGTGTTTTGCTGAAGTGTCTGTTAGCTGAGCTGACTGCTAAAATTATCAAGCCTCACCAATCTTTGTTACCGCCTCTCACCCCAGCATGGAAACTAATTTTTGATTCTCTTCAGTCATATGCTGTAGTTTCCATCTGTTCTGTAGTGTGGAGATTGCCTCTTCTACCCTCCCTGCTGAGAGTTCTGAAGGTTTCTCCTGGGTCCTTTTTTTCATTTCCTCTCATCAGCTTTCTTTCCCGTAGAGTTCTGCTGAGAATTTGTGAGTTAATTTCTGGCGTGCATGATACAACACTGAATATTATTTCTTTTTTGTCATCAAAAAAGGCAAAAAGCTTTTTATTCTTCGTTCTTAAGAAATACCGATTTATTGTTCAAAGTTGAATGCAATAAGAAATTAAATTTTTTTCTTTAGAGAAAATTAAGAGCATTAACTAAACCCTCAGCTGAGAGAGTTAACTGAAATTGCTTAAAAGAACTAGAGACCATCTGTCTAGGAGAACCACTCCTGTGTTTCTTCTGTCCTCACACATACAGTGCTTCACTTCTGACACGTCAGGTTACCAAATGTGTGGTCCCCCCCACCCCCACATCAACCAGTTCTGTGACATTTGCTGCATGTCCTACAACTCAGTTAAGTTCTGATTCTGTCTGCTGAGAGTTAGCATTAGATTCCTCAAGTGAAGGACTCAGTCTCACAAGACTTTCCTCACTTAGGGTCCCAGTCACAAGTCTCAGGTTGTCCCCAGTAGTTCTGACTGACTGGCTAGAAATCAGGGTTCTCATAACCCCCACCTTGTATCTTATAATTTGCTATATAGGCTCATAGAACTCAGGGAAACACAAACTTAGGTTTATCTGCTTATTAGATAATAAAGCATATGATAAAGGATGCAGATGAACAACCAGATGACAAGTACATAGGCCGAGGTAAGGAGGTGTCTTGACACCAGTGTCTTTGTGGAGTTGGGGTGCACAACTCTCTTGGCATGTAGATAGGTTCACACATCTTTTGGGGATTTTTATGGAGACTTTGTCATGTGGGAAATATGGATTATTAACTCCTTGTCCAGCCTCTTTTGCCTCTCTGGAGCAGAAGGGGGCTGAAAATTCCAAGCTTCTAATCTAGATCTTTCTGGTGAGCAGCCCCCATCTAGGGATCCACCCAAAGTTACCTTATTAGGGCAAAAACCATTCTTCTTACCTAGGAAACCCCAAGGGACTTAGGAGCTTGGTGTCAGACGCTCCTATTACTCAGTAAATTATGGAGGTCCTAGAAGCTCTCTGTCAGGAACTAGAATCAAAGTCTACATATTAGAACAAAAGATAATTTGAGCACCCCTATTTGCAAGGGTTTTAGGAGCTCTGTTTTAGGAACTGGGGACAGAGACCAAAATATATATCTTATTTATTTCCCATCATTCATCTTTTAGCAGAATATAATGGGCTTTTATTATAGAAATTCACGAGATGAAAAACAGTTTACTTGGTCTACAAGGAGTGCCAAAGATTGTGCCCACCTGGGGCAGGCTGGTAGGCGTCTGCCTGGATGTGTTACTGCCTGGCATTTGTTACCTTCGAGAATGTTGTGGTCCATAGTCTGTGTCTCAGCCTTTCAGGCTCAGAGTCCTTGATAGGTCATTATTGGTAAGGATTGGACGTGTACTTCAGGGTGGGGCTCACATTAAACTTAGTTTGAGACTGATAGCCGAAACCTGGATGTCTACTGTGGCATCCCATGAAAAATTTCAGTCTGCCAAACCAGAACACATGACTTGTTATCTTTGGTATGTTTTCTTCCTGTAGCCAGGTTACCTGGGAAGCAAAGTCATGATCGTAATAGGATCAAGGGCACTGTTGTTTGCCTAATCAGAACGTCCTATCCTTATAGGTAAACAATAGGAAGGAAAACAAAATCATATAGTCTTGGTGGGAAAGGACTCGGAAATCTGGAAATTAAAGGCGTTGAATGCAATGACTTCAAGCTATCCTAGCCTGATGTCAATTTCCAGGCAGATAGGACTTCCCCAGAAGAACTGGAATAACTAATGTCTGTTGACTGAAGCCTCTTGTCCCTTGGGAAGTGCTAATAGTTACTACTAATGTTTTCCTAAAATTACATCATTGACTTAGAGCATTTAAATATTGAAATAATTTAGCATTTATCAGCCCAGGTATCTTTGATAAGCTCTAGTAAGCTGTGATCATATCTTTTCAATCTCTATTAGTTCGCACAGCATCAGGAGCAGATAGACATTAAGTGTTGGTGATGCTAATTTATTGTTTCACAATTAAAAATGCTTTTGTTATTACAGTAAACTCCTAATTCCTTGACGTATGTCAGAATTTATTGTTATGGTTAATTCAGTATCCTAGATTTTTAAAAAGGTACTCCTTTCATTCTTTGTCAATTTGTGTCAGTTAAATATAATGAAATGCATATAGCATAAACAACTGAACATAATTTATCTTAAGAAAACTTTTTTGAGTACCTTAAGTTTATTGTCATATTGTAGGCACATGGAAATGCCCATTAATGGAAAGCTCTGATTAATGTCAAACATAAAACAAAATGGAGCAACAAGATAGTTTTACTTTAAAAATCTTCCCCCAATTTTTCCTTTTGGAAGGAGGAGGAAAAGAACAGACTTGGAAAAATGTGTATGTGTTTTACATGAGGTGGGATTGGAGAGTGAGATGGACTCAAACAAGAAAACGGCAAGTTTGGCTATTTTTCAAAACTGATCGTAATGTTTTTGGAAATGAAGACCCTTGTCTTTAGAGGGTAGGAAACTATTTCTCTATCTTGTGCTTCTGAATAAGTAATAATTCCAAAACATTGAAATCATCTTCGGAGAAAGATGGTTGTTAATGACAAGACAGACACTTGAGTTAGAAGTAGCTTCTTAGTGCAGAGTTTTCAAAAAATTTCAATTTTTGAATGTACAAAATTATCATTGTAGGGAGTTACCCTTTTATTCCTTTGGAAGTTTTGACTGTTTTTCAAAGGCCCTGCTTTAATTTTATTTTTAAAATTAAAACTGAATTGAAAATGCTATTATGGATTTAGTAAGGCATTGTCTTGGTTTTAACTCCAGATTAAGAACTTGATTAAAATTTATCACCTAACTTGAGATAGTTGTACTTTTGTTTTCAATGTCCATTGTAGTCTACATCTAAGAGTCTTTTATTATGTAATATGATTTGATTTTTCTGCTTTATTGTGTGCCTTTTCATTTCTTAGCTTGTATTTTTTTTCTTCTTTTTTCTCTTTAGCAACACTGTCCTGTCTTCTAAAATCTCATTCCTATTCCTCACTCTTTTTTTTTTTTTCCATTCCTCACTCTTAAACAGTACTAATGTAAGTGTAAACTGGAACAAACTTAACTTTACAAACATTGGAAGCAACCTAAAAGTTCATTTAATAATATGGAGAGGTGTTCATAATATATGAGTGTTAAATGAAATAAGCTGAAAACGTCATTACCAAAAACAAACAAACAAACAAAAAAACTGAAAAGATTAAACATAAAGTTTACTAGCCTATCTTAGAGTGAGATTGATATGAATAATTTTAATTTCAGTGAACTTTTTTGACACATCACAGAAATGTGCACATATAATAAGTGTATAGCTTAATGAATTTTCACAAGATAAAGCTAGCTATGTAATCAGCCACCAGAACAAGAAATAGAACATTATCCAAACCCTAGAAGCCTACCTCACACCCGCAAGGTCGCTATCCACTCCATGACATGTGAGCACTTGGCTGACTTCTGACACCGTAATTTAGAGTTTCTGCATTTGATCTTTATATAAGTGGAATTGTACAGATTATACTCTTTTGTATCTGGTTTCATTTTGTGAGAGTCATTCATGTTAAGTGAATCAGTAGTCATTCACTCTCATTGTAGTGTGGTATTGTATGGATATATATCACAAACTCTCTGTACTACTCTTGATGCATACTTGAGTTGTTTCAGTTTTGGACTGTCACCAAGAGTGCTATTATTATGAACCTTCTAATATATTCATATATCTCCAGTATGATCTCATCTTACCTAATGACATTTACAAGGACCTTATTCCCAAATAAAATTGCTCTGTGATGCATGTCTATTACTCCAGAGTTTTAACATCTTTACTGATCCTGAGAGATTGCCTCTTCTAGGGCTAACCAGTTCCTAGAGATCGTAAACCTGGGTGTGCTTGTCATATGCCAGCTAACCAACCCAGACTTCACTTGGCCTTCTGTAATCCCATCTTTTGGGATCTTACACTCCACCCCAATATTTTCCTTCCCTAATCACCTCAGCGCCAGAAACCAGACAACTCGGGGACAGCCCCATGCACCAGAGCTCCTTGAAGGAATTCACACCAACCAATCCTAAGCCTGCTTAGTTGGCCTCACCTGCTTTCCTCACATGGAAACCACAGTGAAGCTTCTTGTCTACGTTTCCCCCCTGCTCGCTCTGCCTCCTGACTGACCCTGGTGCTTCCCCATGCAGCCTGGTGAGAATGCCTCCTTTCTCTAGGAAGCTGTGAGGGCACACTTCTCCCTTCATGACAGTCATTTCGTGTCTGCGTGCCCGATTCAATTAAAACAAATCCAGGCTGTGTTCCAAAGCAGTCACATTCTGAGATCCTGGGGGTTTGAACTTCCCTGTATGTTTGGGGAGATAAAATTCAGCCTACTGGGAGGAGACTGTATTTGCTGGTGTTTTATCTGCTCGCCGCTGTGGGGCGGAGACTGGTGATGAGACCTTCGAAGGGGCTGATGAGGATGCGTGAAGCGCAGCGCGCCGGAGGGAGCAGCTCTGGGGCTGGTTCTTCGGGGGCAGCCAGGGGAAAGGCACGAAGTGCAGCCTCACTGAAGTCGCCTCGTGGGGGACGTAGGAGATCGAGAATGGGGAGTGGGTGGGCTTTCTTGTCCTTTGAAAGGTGGCAAAATATGTTTAAAGTCTGTTTGAACATGTTGAACCAATGAGCTGCTGTAATTGTTGATGTTTAGGAATCCATTTGACTCTGAGTATTCCACTAACTTTTATTTTTCTTTTTTAAAGAAAGTGGGAGCCCGGAATCTCGTGTCAGTGCTATCCATTTTTTGGTACACAAACTGCCGGAGAAAAATAAAGAAATGTTGGATATTTTGGTGAAACACTTAACAAAGTAAGCCTCTTGTCCTTCCGGACTTGGTTCGTTTTCCTCTGGGTGTTGTGCAGAGTTCCAGGGTTTGTTAGGGTTGAAGTTGGGGCTGTATACACAATACCGGGGACCACACCTGGGAGGCCGGGCTGGACATCTGACTCCGTGTGTGTGCTTTGGACAAGCCTGCTGAAATACGATGCTTTCTTGAAGTCGTGTCATTATTTGCTTAACATCACTGCCAGCAATTTAGGGTTGGATTCGAAGTAAAAGAAAAGAATATTACAGACTTCCCTGTACACAGATTCTGGAAATGTGATTATAAGTCCGTTAGCAAATTTCACTTGGTTTCACACCTACCTTAGTCCTTTAAGTTTATTTAATCCAGTGAGAGGTAGTTATTTCATAGGATCCATTCTATTCTTTTTATTCCCTCTTTCAAGAGCTAGCAAAATCTAATGATTCAGTGGAGAAATTAGCCCTTTCTTCAGGGCTGGTAAGTGACTCCATGATCATTGTAATTCCAGAAATTTAAAGGTGAGAGGAAGCTGAGGAACACTATGTTTTGGGACCCTTAATTTTACAGAAAAAGAACAGAGGATGCTATCTATGACCTGTCAAGGGTCCTGCTTCTAGTATACCCATTCATTTGGTTAACAAATACTTACTGCATGCTTTTTTAGGTGCTAGTAGATACAAAGTGAAACAAGATAGAGTCCCTGTTTTCATGAAGTCCCTTCTATCTAAGGGAGGAAAGATCAGAAACAGTACATATAAAAATATAAAATAATTTTAGGTGGTAAAAAGGCCAAGTAGAATGAGGGGATAGACAATATATATACATTGGGTACAGGACTACAAAGACGGTTATTATGGATGGTCTCTTTGAGGATGAGACCTTTGAGTTGCCACCTGAATTAAGTGCGGGGTTGCTGAGAACAGTGGTCCGCGTTGTTCACGCCAAAGGGTGTGCTCCAACCGAGCTCCGTGCACTTGTGAAGGTCAATGTTCTAAGTCTGGTCGTACCTGGAAGCAAGAGTGCAATGATCTGGGGAAATAGAGGGGCACAGTAAGAGATGACCCTTGAGAGATATGAGCTGAGCATATACATGAAATTGTTAAGAAAGCCACTATGGCTAAAGCAGAGCATGAAACAGAAGCAGAGCGGTAGGCAGGGGCTTCATCCCCTGCCATCTTGTCAGATCCAGTTATTTCACAGGCAGACACTGAGGACAACTGAGTCTAGGCTTTGAGGGACCTAGAGATAGTTGCAGGATACTGTGCAGCCCGCAGTCTTTACCCGTGTTTTAACCAGAGACCTTTCTTTCTCCCCTCGTCAATATTAGTGTTTCAAACCACTCCAAGCAGAACCTAATGACCGTGGCAAATTTAGGAGTGGTATTTGGACCAACTCTGATGAGGCCACAGGAAGAAACTGTGGCTGCTATCATGGATTTGAAGTTTCAGAACATTGTTGTGGAAATCTTAATTGAAAACCATGAAAAGGTAAGACTGTATTTTTCTTTCCTTAAAGCAATTGTCCTGTTTGGCTTGTTACTTTGTGATGCATGATTATTTTCTTAGATTTCCCTACTCTCTCCCTTTTTTTTTTTTTTTTTTTAAATGATATTATCGTGATAATGAGCTATGTTCTGAGAAATTTGCATTGAGCTCTGTCTTCTGGTGGAGTTGCATAAACCTGAACCCTAACTGCTCTTCTGTGATCTCACTGGTTTAAGGAAGAAATATTTAATCCAGATGCCAATGAATGAGTATCAGCTATGTAGTTTTGAACTGTTTAGGGGTTTTGTTTGTTTGTTTGTTTTTTGCAGCCTTCATTCCTATGCTTCAATTTCTCACTCAAATGGTATTTCTGTGACATAGGGAAAACGTTTTGGTCAATCTGTGTCATACTCTTCTCAGAAAAATGCAGAACTCCTGCTCTCCCCTCTGTTGCGTTAACAGCTTCAGGGTGTTCACACGCATCCCCTCTGGTTTAAAATGAATAATCTCTTCGGTGACACGTCTTGTTACTTGTTTCTCTAGTCAAGGGGAATACATGATTGCTCAGAATACAGTAGACTGAAGAACTTTCAGGCTTTTCCCACCCCTTATTCTGTCAATTACAGATCAAGACCTTGGTAATTTTTCTTTTGAGATAGGCAATTTGAAAACGGTTAAAATGCTTGGTTGTTCATTTATTAATTAAAAAGGTTTTTTGTTTTTTTGTTTTTCTTTAAATCGTGATTGCGTTACATGCCAAGAGTGCATTAGGTGCTAGGATGCGAAGATAAACATTACAGCCCCTGGTAGAAAGCAGGTCACAGTCTGGGGGGTTGGGGTGCTTGTATCCTATAGCACCATCTGTTTCTAACATAACTATATCGTTATTTATTTTCTTAGCTTTTATCTTTGTCTCTGCTAGATCCTTGAGGGCAGAGATCTTTTTGTACACTTGGAATAATACCTGGTACCTATTTGGTGCTCAGTTAATATTTATTGGATGAATTAATGAACTCAGTAAATTTTGAGGGGGTGACAAGAGTGGGAAAGATAGACAAACAGAGGTGTAGTTCCTTGGAGCAAAGCATTGCAAAAGCATTTCTTGCTGCATTTGCTGTTTGCTAGAGCGGTTCTAGCTGGTTGCATGTATTGCTTCCCACTGAAAAGCTTGAAACCTGGTCAAAGATTTTCTTTACTGGGATAGTAAAAACTAATTATTAAGACTTCTGGTGTGAGAAATGTGTGGGGCTTTTTTGTTTTCTGTTGTTGGTGGCTAATGGTGAATTGGTGCCTCCTCTTGTGGTCCTGTCAGGCTGTCATTGAACCTCATTAGTGTGCACTAAGAGCTCCAGACAGCTTCGTGGAACGATGGCCACTATTCGTTTCTTGAAAAAGAAATAATTAGACTACAAGCTTTCAAACTATGTTTAGTAGCTTGACTATCATTAGATTAAATCCCAATTAGGGAACTTTTAACCAATTTATTTGTGAAAATACTGGCTCTGGGTCTTGCTCTTGGATAAAAGGATTTCCATTTAATGCTGCAGCTTCCTCTTCTCTTCTCTTATTTGAAGCCAGGGAGATAAGTACATGATTTTTCTGCTGGGAAGTAGAAAGTGCTGCTTTCACCTCGTTAACAAATCTTAGAGGAATTTCCAAGTGGCATTGGTGAGCCAATTATAATAGTTACAGCGGATGAAACTGGACCCATTCTCAGAGATCAGGCTCTTTAGAGCTGGGCAGAGGGAGGGCTTTCAGTTTCCCTCTCTCCCTTTCTGTGGCTAGGCTCCGCAATGCTGTGAACACACAGCTAATGTTAGTGGACGTTCTGAGGTTTCCGACCAGAAGGGGGGGTGCTGCGATACGTCACTGTGGGCATGAGTGTAGGTTTGGAAGCACAGGGTTGCCTAGGGTGGCGGCGAGGAGGGAGCTGTTAGTGAATATGTCTGAGAACTTACTTCCCCATTACCTCTTCTTTTCTCTGTAATTTCACTGCTGCCTCCTGTCACTCCCTCTCTGAGTTCTTTGTCCATGCTTGGTAGGGCTGCACTTGAGAGTCCAGGCTCTGCTGTGAGGAAGAGTATGTCTGCTGACAAGGGTGGCTGTGCAGGAAACGTCCTGGACCTCTGTACCCACGCGAGCCATAGGCTTCCTGGACACCGATCCCCCTCCACCACCCTAAGATCTTGTTTGACTCGAACGTGGCAAGAAAGGCATAGCGTTCCTCTTAGTACATCTTCAAGAATGAAAAGGAAAAGAGCAGAAATATGAATAGGAAAGAGAAAAAAGAATAGTCTTTGACGAAGGAAAAAATTATACAAAAGGGAAAGGAAACTAGAGAGGAAATGGAGGGGCCCAGGTAGTGTCTAGGAAGGAGAACAGACAGATGGGAAAAATAACAACAGAAGAAAGATGCTTTCTTTTCCTCTGTTACTTATTTTTCCTTGCTAGGAATGTGAAAAACGTTGACTCCGACTAGGAAAGTCACTAAAGCCGAAGAAGAAACTTTCAACATATAATTAAAGCAAGAAAGCTTTGGATTAAATTTGGAATTAGAAAAAGACCCTGAGTTAATCTGCTTTGGAAATCACATTTTATCCTAGCCTCTTGGCTGTTTTTATAAAATCCGTATGTACTCTATAGGAAACTTAATCCATATGTGTTGGCTTCATTTCCACATAATACATTAAGATGTTATTTTAGCAGAAGTGTTCGTGGGCCAAAAATATTATCAAGGTCTTTCTTCCCTTGCAAACCAGAAAATTGTATTTCCCAGATGGCAAAAGGGCCTATGAAATTCCCAAGGATTTTCAAATTGGGGCTGTGCCTTAGAATTTGTGAGTTTTGCATCAGTTTTGTTCTCAGAGTGTGCACATGATGGGTTAATGCGTCCAGTGCCTGCTTTGAGTGGGATGTGGTACGAAATCTGGGGACGTGAAGGCCGTGGGTCAGCAGGGGAGAGAACTACCCAGTGTAACTGCAGGAGACGGCGGAGGGTAGGGGCCCCCAGAGAAACAGAGAGACAGCTGCTTTAGAGGAGGGTGCGTCCGACTATGGGGAGCCTGGAACGCGTCCTGATGAGCCGTGGTTGGAAGAGGTTTCACAGCGGAGTTTGAGCAGGTGAAGATGTTTTCAGAGGACGTTTCAGATCCAGAGGCTCATGCAATGAGAGAAACACAGGGCGTAGATGTGTGTGCTACGAATGCAGCTCTGGTGGGAACCTGGGTGAGGGGCACGAGGGGAGACTGCAATGTGCCACCATGGGACTCTCAGATTTAATGTTACGGGTACAGAGCCTCTCGTGGTTTCCAAGTGAACTGCTTCAGGAAGCTGGGTTTGGCAGCAGGGTTTGCTGGAGAAAGCAGAGGAAGAAAGGCCAGGTGAGAGGTCACATGGTGGAGGTGAAGGGCCTGGTTGTGAGAATGGAGAGTGATGGGCTGGGGACCATCGTTTTGTGAGGCACACTAGACTAAATCCAGGGTCTGTGGGGCGTCTCGGAGAAGGTGTTGTAAATAATGCTGAGGACTCAGTCCTGGGGCGATGCTGGTGCCGTAAATAACAGAAAGGAAAAATGGGACAGGAGTGAGAGGAGCTCAGATATGACACTAAATTTTAGTTGTGGCCTGATGTCCAACAGACAGTGGAGGCGTGGGGCTCAAACTTGGGAGAGAATTTAGTGGTAGAAAGTTTAATATGAGGTAAAAAGCTGTGAGATTGACAGAAGAAAGTATTTATTGGGTGCTCATTGTGTTACAGGCTTTTGATCTATATAGGGTGTCTCATATAACCCTAGTGTTTGTGTGTGTGTGTGTGTGTGTGTGTGTGTGTGTGTGTGTGTGTGTGTATGTGTATACACAGACTTAAGATAGATATTATAAATAAGTGTATACTAAAATATATAAAACACCCATTGCCTATATACGTAATAGTATCCTCATACACACACACACACACACACACACACACACACTCACTCTTCTGATTAGAATGTAATTCCTTTGTACATATGAGAAAACTGAAGGCTGAGAGAGGAGCTTGCTCAGGAGCACATAGTGGCAATGCCTAGTTTTAGATTAAGGATCGTCCCACCCCGAAGGCTTTGCTTTCCATCACTAGGGAAATGTAAGAACAATATCCTTGAGAAACACTTTAGTACTAGAGACAAAAGAGGAGGCAGAAGAAACCTTGGCAAGTTCAGTGTCAGGGTTGTTGAGGGCCATTGTCAGTGAGGCCAGGTGCTGTCACGAGATGGGAGGATAGGGGCCAGCAGATGGCTGTGTTCTCTCTAAAATGTGGGAGCAAGAGCTGAGATCAACTTGAAAGGTCTTAAATGAGTGAGTGTTCAGGAATGGGCGATCCTAACTGCAGATCTGCTTTGTAAATTTTTCATATGACAGGAATATACAGGAGGAAAAGTCAGAAAAGAAGCAATGGGGAAGGGAAGAACAGGGTAGGACCTGAGTTGTGTACAGTTTGCTAACCACTCTCGTGTTCTGATGACCTGTCAGCTCGTATCAGTACTGTGCCCGTACCCTAGTCCCTGGGAGCCCTTGACAGTTCTGAAGAACATTTGAGAATCATCAGAGAAAACATTAATGTATCAGTCATTTTAATATCTGTTCTACTCTATGTTAACGCTTAAATTGGCAGCTTATACAAAGTAAGGTACGTAGTGGTACTCTCAACCAAATCACTTTACATAACTCATGTAATATATATTTAACCCAGATTACATTTATCTTGTTAAGGATATGATATGTCACATGTGGTGCTCTTCGCTTTGTGTGGTCTTCAGTGTGCTCTGATGTTCATTGGCAGTAGGTCATGACATTTTTTCTAGACTTTACTACAGTTTCTGTGGCCCTCAAGGTAATGAGAGATGGCCTTTTATTTGTATAAAACTTTTCTTCCATGAGGATTCTAATAACTTCGTCACAATGAGCGTTTTGGCCTTTGACATGGGTTGTCGTGCTGTCTGTCTCATTTTTCCTGGTGTGAACATGGAGGCCATGGGTGATGCTCACGCTTTGTGGAAAAAGCTGATGCCATATTTGTGCTCCCTGGTTTTTTCAGTACACTTTGATTTTTCCCTCTTTGGGACATATGTTGCCAAGTCTGTTGCCCTCGGGTCGTAAAAGAGCCTAGAAGAGTAAAGGTGAGAAGGGTGTATATGTTTCCCAACAGATGTCTGATGTAATCACCGGAACATTACACTGCACACGTGTGTGGAAGAATAGCAGCGATGCATTGCAGTATTCTTGCTAACCTTGGGGCTGACCTTCTGTCTGCACCTGCCCATCTTTGGTAAAAGCTGGCAGGATGTGTGCCTGCCCCCAGGTTCAATGGTGGATTCCCTGTTCAGTCCCAACTTGCCATCCAGCCCACCCTGCATTCCTCCTGCTGCAAAAATAGCATGTGTCCTCACCCTCTTCTGTGGGTTGGTCTCTCTTTCCCTTTAATGTAAAAGAGGTCCAGGTAAGCAATATGGAAAATTTTCCTTCTTCGAGTGCAAAGAACCTTCTAGTCTTAGAGCATGCTTGTCATTTCATGGGAGAAAACAAACCTCTTTAAAAATAAACCCAGTTGAAAATGCTTCCTGATTCAGCTCTGCTAGCCCTGGGTTGCTAGGCAGCACCAGTTTTCATGGCAGAAAAAAATAAATGTCTTAAACAACCAGCAACAAATACAACTCCGAAGTTTCTCAAAGCTTTATGCCTACCTGAGTAGTGACTATTCAGTGTAGAAGTCAAGACGAGAATATTTGACAAGTTTTCAGAGGGTGATTTTGTTTTCTTCCAGTTTTCACGAACGTTGGCCTCTTTGGCAGAACCACGAAAACTTTACTGTATCTGTTTTTTTTCTCAAAAGGGCCTTGCCTTTTCTGGAGTGTTTAAAAAGAAGTTTTAAAAGCACAGAAAACTTTCTATCATCCTTTCTTCTTCTTTTAAGGACAGTCAGAAAACAATAATGACATTGTCTTCCCCATTCTGCTCTTTTGATTAATTCTGGCTCAGGAAGTCTCTGCTTTGATCTTAGAGGGTAGCTGGTATTTTCCCATGGGACTGGAGTGGTTTGATAAGATGCAATTTGAGAGACAAGGGTCTTTCGTTCTGCAGCATTTTAGCATCCAGTACAGACATAGCATTGGGACTGTCAAGAAAATTGAGGAGCTGCAATACAGAGGATATTTATTCTTTATTGTCTAAGAAAGCATTTCATCAAACCTCCACTTTCCATTGCAATTAAAAACGCCAGTGGGCAAAATTATCATTCAGTAATGTAGACCACTATAGAGTGTCCTTTCAGTAGAAGTCTTCCTGGTAAGTCTAGTGCCTGGCTGTCCTGGCTGCGTCCAGGGTCCTCAGGACCACACTCATGTTTGGGGATTTGCTCTAAGGCAGTGGTTCTCAACCTTCCTAATGCCACGACCCTTTAATACAGTTCCTCATGGTGTGGTGACCCCCATAACATTATTTTCATTGCTACTTCATGACTGTAATGTTGCTTCTGTTATGAATCGTCATGTAAATATCTGATACGTGTTTTCCGATGGTCTTAGGCGACCCCTGTGAAAGGGGTTGCGACCCCCAAAGGGGTCGCGACCCACAGGTTGAGAATTGCCGCTCTAAGGACTCATAGGACTCAGCATATAGTTGTACCAACAGCTAGATTTGTCACTGCCATGTAGTGAGGACTCGCGGAGAAGACTCAGGTGGAGTCTGGGGGGATCTACTTGTTCTCTACTTTATGCCCTCCACTCCCAGGAGGGTCACACACAGCAGACTCTTCCCCCAGAACCCAAAGAGCAGCACCTGTGTGTAAATGTTGTGCAGTGTTTCTGTTCAGAAAGCCCGCTAGAGACTGCGTGCCTCTTGGAGATGGTCATCTAGGCAGCCTTGCCTCATGTGTGCCAAAGTGCCAGACTTCTGGAAGGAAAGCCAGTGTTCTGCATGTCATCTGTGTGTGTGCTTTTTTGTAGTCTAGGCACAGCCAGTCATCCTATCATTTAGGGGACATTTTATGCAAGTTTAGAAAACTGTTCACCAAACTAGTTCCCACCCATATGCCAACCAAGAGACAGCGAGGCAAGTGGACCTTTCTAAGGAGAGCCCTCTCAGGTCCGCCAGGTGTGTTCTTGTCTGCAGCTGGGGCATCTTTTAACTGCCACAGCGAGGAGCTGGAGGGGCAGGCGTGAGGGTCATGTTCTCTGTCATTGGAATTCATAGCCTTGCGTCTTTTGCTTTGGAAGTGCCTGCCCCCTTCTGTCAATGAAGTGTGTGTCATCAGCCCCATTAACATGTGTAGGATTAACTTTACTGACTATCCTGAGAAGTGACGAGAACGTGATGAGAACAGGTTAAGCAGATGACAAGCCCTGCAGCCCGATTAAAGGTCCCTCAGAAGCCCTCCTTGTTTTAACTTGCCAGTTGTTTGATTTCTCCTGGGCAGTGTCCCCCAACAGGCAGCCAGCAGTTTTGTTAGCTTTATTTCTGTTTTCACCTGTAGGCTCTGTTGAGTGCTGTCTTTGGGTTCCCACGTTCTCTCAGGGATCGGGGTACTGCCATGTCTGCCTGCCCTCTGGCCTCTGTGTCTGGTCAAAACTCTTTTCTTACCTTGGCCTTGTAGCATCTGGGTGACACTGACCCTCCTCAGATCTTCTGTCCTCTATTTATCCTCTGAGTGTTTTTATTTTATTTTATTTTATTTTTTAAATTTTTTTATGTGGGTAGTTCCCTGGCTGGGAAGCGAACCCAAGCCGCACGCAGCATTGACAGCGCCGAAACCTTTGCCACTACACCACCAGGGAACTCCATGAGTTTTTCTCTTGAAAACCATTTCATAAAAACATTTTAAAACACTCTAGCCTTCTGTCAGTATTCCTTAGTTGAGCCAGCTATCCAATATTTAACGCCATCTTCCTCTTCCCATGAGCTGTGTCAAGGTCATTATTTATTCTCATGCAAATACTTGTAGAATTATTGTTTCTCTTTTATTTTAATATCATAGTGGTCATAGGAGAAGTACCCTCTAATACATAGTGTTTGACTTCTGCTTTTGTGTCACAAGTCTTCTCTTGACCAGGTAGCAATGAATTGTTGATCTTTATGCAGTATTGTGTGTTGCTTGTTGCCCTAGAGACACAGTAAGTCATCACTTAACATTACTGATAGGTCCTGTGACTATAAGCAAAATAATGTGTAAGAAACCAGTCTTACCATAGGCTAAATGATACAAACCAGAATTAAGTCTCTGTGGCATCTCATCAATGGTGTAATGAAATGACGCTGAACAAAACGACATTACTTGAGGATCTGATGTACAAGTATCTGTAATTTTAAGGTAGAGTAAAACCTCATCCCCTAAGCTTCCTGAAGCATTGTACTTTGGAATCTGCTTCACGATAATCTGGGAATATTCTCTAAGATGGGCCATGGCTTGGTGCTTGTAACTAGATGATGTGCACATAGGAGTTCATCGTATTATTCTTTTTACGTGTGTGTGTGTGTGTGTGTGTGTGTGTGTGTGTGTGAGAGAGAGAGAGAGAGAGAGAGAGAGGGAGAAACTATTCATGCTAAAAATGAAGTGATCTGATATTTGATGCTGGCATCCTATCTTTTATGCAACTCTCAATTCATTCAGCAAGCATTTATTAAGGTGCTCTTCCTTGTCTTGCACTATCTGAACAAGCACAAAAGATGAAGAAATGAAAAAAAAAAGCAGGTCTTGCTTTTAGGAAGTCCAGCGTTTAGTGAGAAGACAACAGTGCAGCTAACTCTGACACAGCAGAAATCTAGTAACATGGCCTGAATATTGTGTATTAGAGTTTTGACCTATGAGAAGCCATGAGCTTGCTTTCACTATAGCCAGTTAAGACTAGTTTTACACTTTAAAGACATAAAAGTATTTGGCATCCCCTTTGTGGATCAACTTAGTTGTTTTTCCTTCTTGAGCAGATATTTATCTCTTCCACTCACAACAGTGAGTTGAGCCCGCAGGGGGTATAATGGATATAATTATAAAATGAAAGATTCCTTTCCCTAAGCATTCTAGTTTGCTAAGAGGAGGGGGTTTGGTGCTGAGGGCTTCTTGGGTGCCTGGTGTTCCAGACAATGGCCGGGTCTAGTTCATTCGAACCATAAATCAACCAGCCAACCCTAAGAAGGTAGGTGGTATCGGTTTGCCTGCAGTTTATAGATTCATGTTAAGAGCCTGAAACTTGGAGAGATGAAATTAACTTACCCAAGGTCACACAGCTTGCTTTATTCATTTACAGCCTGACTTGTTTCAAAAAGGATTTCAGGCAGTTAAGCCACACAGAAAGTTTCTTGTAGTCTTTCCAGTGCACCAAGAAAAACAAGGCTATATATATTTTTTTAAGCTTAAATGATGCATAGGGTTTCAGTCAATATTACTACATGGATAGTTCCAAGTTTAAATTGCACAAAAGTGCTTATGTTTGTCTCTGTTGAAATGTGTGGGAGTAAGAAAGGAAATCTCTGTATTTGATTTCATAAAGTCATGAGCTTTATATAGTTCCTTAAGCCACACATGCCCATGCCTGGTTGTGTGCACAAGAATGTTCTTCTTAATCATTGCACAGCTGGTGTGTTGTTTGTCATCATTATTACTTATTCTTAATTACCAAAAGTACACACAAGCTATCGTCTGCAGATTGTGACAAACCAAATCTCCAGTGTGGCTAGATTAATAGGTTTTGAGGAAGATTTATAATCCTTTGTAAATGATAGTAATTTTGTATATGTTCAATAAAGAAACAGTGCAAATCAGAAGAAACT
Source organism: Lyroderma lyra (assembly GCA_004026885.1). Lineage (NCBI taxonomy): Eukaryota > Metazoa > Chordata > Mammalia > Chiroptera > Megadermatidae > Lyroderma > Lyroderma lyra. The sequence goes on from PVJL010004213.1 coordinate 103,518, forward strand.
CACACAAAATCTGGATCATAATCGCGAGTATATTATTTTCTGTATCTTCTTCCTCTTTAACTTATTGCTGAATCAACTTTGCTTTTTCTTGTATATTGCAAACGGGATTTATTTATAGATTCTGCCTTTTTTTTAGGTAATTGTTTTTCTTTCCCTGCTTCAGCAGTTAGTAAAAGTGGAGGCATTCTTTCTTCAGGGCAGGCTTCAAACAGTTGATTTCTCTAGAATGTCCTTTCTGTTTAGATACAAGTGGGGGAAATGACCACTCAGAAGATTAGCCATCATTTTCAAAATGTATTGAAAGAATTAAGTCATTTGTATTATACTTAATGTTAATAATAAGCTTGGAGGGAGCCGTGCTTATTGACAGATTGTTGAGGTTCTTGGAGTGATAATTGTTTCTCCAGTATGATCATTTTATTCCTGTGATTCCTACAGGACTGTTTACTTTGCTGGCCGGGGCCACAAACACATTCACAGTTGAACATTTTTGGAAGTCTGTTGTGGTTTTACCCAAATTCTATATCACTTAAAACTTCTATATTTGACTTGGTTATTTGAGTGAATCCAAACTAATATAAATTGTTTCTGATTCCTTCATTGTTTCCTGTCCTTGGCACCCTTCCTGTTCACTACCCCAGGTCAGTGATTCTTAACCAGTTTTTATGTTTCATACCCCTTTGAGAATTTGAAAGATAATAGTCACACATTCTGGAAAAATACAAATGCATATATATACGCTTTGCGTATGATTTTAGGGCATATGCTAAATAGTGCCGTCTACAGGAGACCTCAGTGAGGACCCTCTGCTTTGGTGAAATAAACTTAGGTGATCCTGAAATAATAAAAATGTGTGGCCCATTTACATATGAGGGAGGCAGAGAAGTTAATCAAGTTACAGGTTTTCACGTGTGGTCATGTATTACTTTTTACTTGTGTATTTACTAGTGTTACTTATTGTCTATTTATTATCTAAAACGGGTATCTCAAGCACATACTTTAAGATGGCAAAGACAGATCTCAAAATCTTACAATGTAAACCAAAAACAGGTTAACAGAAAAATACAACAGAAGCAAAAGCTTGGTATCAGTCAGTGCAGGAAGAGGCTAGATATCAGCAAATAATGTTTGTGAGACTTGGCACGGCCCATTTCCGTTTTACTCCTGACCCAGCCTTTCACAGACGCACTGTGGTACAGCGGCACGTGCAGCCTTCAAAAATCCCCCTTAGGGGAGAGGTGGAGGGGATGGTTTGGGCAGCCTTGGGTAAAGACTCTTCCACAAAGGTGCTAGCTCCCTGACCCCTCTGCTCTCCTGAGAGAGAAAGGAGAGTAGCCAGGTTGTGACCTATCAGGGACTTCCTTTCATAGACTCCCCAGGGTCAGTAATCTCCAACAAGAAACAAAAATGTCGATAAGAAAGCATCAAAACTGAAACTGAGTTAGAAAAAAAGCTATTGCAAGAGAGGAAGATGGGAGAAATGAACCCCTAGAGTGGAGGGAGAGTGTCATTTTCCACCCTGATGACTTCCAGCTTGAGCATCTAGAAGTCATTCTTTTTTCCCTGGCTCACCTTCAGCCTGGAAAAATATAGGAAGTGGCTGTTAGCAGACCTCCCAGGACAAAGACTCCTGGAAGGGGCTGCGGGACTGGGGCCGCAGCTGGAATCGTGGACAGTCCACACACGGGGGAGTGGACACAGACACAGGATTTTGGCAAAAACACAGAGATTCAGTCAAAGACCTGGCTGCATACAGCTCTAGCTGCATCCTTGTTCTCCCCAAACCCATCGATTATGAGCTGAACTGTGTCCCCTCAAAATTCACATGTTGAAGCCCTACTCTTCAATGTGATTTCTATTTGGAGTTGGTGTCTTTAAGAAGGTAATTAAGGTTAAGTGAGGTCATAAGGATGGGGCCCTAATCTAATAGGGCTTGTCATTATCAGAAGAGAAAAAAGATATCAAGGATATATACATGCACAGGGGAAAGGCCTTGTGAGGCCACAGTGGGAAGTCTGCAACATGCAAGCCACGGAGAGAGGCCTCAGAAGCAATTAACTCTACTGGCACCTTGATCTTGGACTTCTAGCCTCCAGAACTGTGAGAAAATAGGTATCTGTCTTTTAAGCCACCTGGTCTGGTATTCTCTTGTGGCAGCCCTAGCAGACAAATATACCATTGTCTTTGGCTACAGAATACTGAGCAGGAAAAACTAGTGCATAGAAGAAAAGTGACATCTAAAACATGGGACGAGATTCAAGGAGATGCTACCCATAGTGTAGTGGTGTGAACAGAAACTGTTGACAAAGCTGTCCATTTAAGACAGTAGAATTGAAATCAACCCACAATATCCAGGGTATAGTCTATATGAATGTATCACAGGAAGGAAAAAAATGTGAAGTGTAGATGAAGACTTTTTTGGGAAGAAAAACTGATGTACAGAAGGGAAGAAGTGAATGAACTAAAATTTATCTCTGTAGCGGAACTAAATATTTATTCAGTGAAATGGGAGTTCAGAACTAAAGTGATTAGAGATGATTTTTTTTTAAAGGCATTGAGCTAAGAAAATGGACTGACACCTAAAACAACATTTTAAAACAAATGAACAAATTAGAAATGGAAATGAAAAGAATCAAAAGTTAAAAAACAAGTTAGTATTATTGATGAAACAGTCAGTCAGTGAAGCAGAAAGACAGATAATTCTGTCAAGAGGAAGCAGTAGACATGGAGGGCAGAGATGACCCATCACAAGTCATTGTCATCACGGGAATACCAGCCCAAATACATGGAACGAATCAGTGTAACGATAAAACTGAAGAGAACTCTTCTGTGAATCACAGTGAGGCCCTAAGTTGATCAGGGTGATTACTGAGTTACAGGAAATGTCAATTCTGAACTTTAAGTCATTCAGAATTACCCATACAGAGACAGACTGGTTCAGTTATTGGGTTTTTGAGGAAAAGTAAGGATTCCACTGGGAGGACATCTGGTTACCTCATGTTTTCTTACAGTGACTCAGAAGACAATAAAAAAGTGTTTATAAGTCTTGAGTATCTATTTTTGGCCACAAAGAAAAATTCCAAATTTTAAAAGGCAGAAATAATACAGACTTTTTTCTGATCTGCAATATTTCTAACTCTAGAAATTAACAACAGTAATAATCATAGAAGCCAAAAATTAAAAAATTAAAAAAAAATCCCTGGTCACCTGGAAATTTTAAAGCTTTCATGATTCATGGATCAAAATAGAAATTTAAAAAATTATAGCCTACCTAGAAAAATATTATGAACACAAGTATATCAAAACTTATATTCTCCAGGAAATTTATAATCTTAAGTAACTGTAGTTAAGCCAGAAAGAATGAAATAAGTTAAGCTTTCTTCATTTTCTCCCTACAAATTTAAAGAAAATAAGAAATATAAAAGATGAAATTAATTAGGAAAGAAAAAAAGGGTGTTTTTTTAAAAGTACTTCTTACATTTTTGGTGGATTGCAGCACATAAAACAGATTTTGTTAGGCAAGTCAAGGAAAAAAGATGTGGGAGAAAAAGCTCACATAGTTAGACAGAAACAAACTTAGAAATACCCATACATACACAATATACAGTTTTGAAAATCTAAATGAACTTAGTGAACTAATGGTAATGAAAGAAATGGAGAAAAAATTTTAAAGCAGCTAGCATCTATTCCCCCCAAAAGCACCAGGCTCAGATATTTTAACAGGTGAATTCTTCTTAAACTTCAAAGAAACAGTTAAATTTGTTGGTATTTAAACTTGTCCACAGTGGAGTAAAGGAAAAGTTTAAATTCCTTTTAATAACGCCAGTAGGGCATTAATGCCAATGCTTGTCAGAGCTAAAGTTGTAGATCAATTTTACTTAAGAATTTTATGCCTAGATCTTACATAACACATCAGTAAATAACAGCAGTACTTTAACAGTGTAATATTTCATTCTAAGTTGAGTTCATCCCTGAAATATAAAGGTGACTCAGTATTAGTAAATACATTATTACAATATACCATATTATAAAGTCAAAGGAGAAAAATCTTTTAGCAGATGCCTAAAAGCACTTGACGAAATTTACGTAATTCCTAATAAAATACTTTAAGAAAGCAGAAATTGTGGATAGTTTCTTAAAATGATTTAAAATGTATGTTTTAACTCTTAAGTTAGTATCTAGTTTAATTATTGAAATGCTTAAAATGTTGAAATCATGACTTAACTCACAATTACCAATCAACTATTGTCCTAGAATTACTAGGTAGGAAAGGAGAGAATAAAAGTAAGAGGTGATGTGAAAACTAAAAGGGGAAAATTGTACATTATTTACAGATATGGTTGTAATTACATAGAGAGCCCAAGAGAACAGATTGAAGAATCAGTAGATACACCAAAAGGTTTCACTAAGATGAAAGATTAAAAGTAATTACCAAAATTGATAGCTTCCTCATCTCCAACCAGAGTAAAAAAATACAGTGGGAGAAAAGGCTCTATTATCAGTGTTATCCAAAAAAGTAAATTACCTGAGTAAGCCTAAACCACCTGGGGATAAGCCTGAATCGGTAGATGAAGAACATCTATTTGAAGCAAGCCCTGACCTTCCTCTGAGTTACGTGAGGGAAGTCCCTTTGAGAGGAGGAAGTCATGCATGCACAGTGCTGGTGGGAGTAGACGTGGGAGCAGCCTTTTTGAGACAGTTTGCAGAGTCCAGTAAAGCTTACAATGCACTCCGGCTTTGAAGGCAGTCTCTTTCCTACAAAATACTCTCCAGATGGTCTCTCAAAATTTTGTAGAAATACAGAGCATGTCCACTGCCACATGTACTGTTCTCTGTTTTAATTTACTGGGGGTGACATAGGTTAATACAATTATATAGGTTTCAAGTATATAATTATGTAATACATCATCGGTATATTGCATTGAGAATTCACCACTCAGTCAGTTCTTCCATCAACATGAATTTGACTCCTCTTTACTGTTTCCTACCTCCCACTTACCCACTTACCCTCTGGTAACCACTGTACTGTTGTCTGTGTCTGTTTTTGTTTTGTTGGTTATCTTGTTCATTTGTTGCTTTCAATTTTACATCCCACACATGAGTGAAATCATATGGTTCTCGATTTTTTCTGTCTGACTTACTTTACTTAGCATGATATTCTTAAGAGCCATCCATGCTGTCACGAGTGGCAATATTTCATCTTTTCTTATGGCTGAGTAATATTCCACTGTGTGTATGTACCACATCTTTATCCAAACATCTTTTGAAGGACACTGGTTGTTGCCATGTCTTGGTCACCAGAAATAGTGTTGCAGTTAACATATATCTTTACGAATAAATGTTTTCAAAGTTTTTGAGGAGCTCCTCAGAAGAGGGATTGCTGGGTCATATTGGTAATTCTAGTCTTAATTCTTTTGAGGAAACTCCACACTGTTTTCCATAGTGACTGTACCAATTTACATTCCTACCAGCAGTGTATATAAGGGTTCCTTTTCTCCCCATAACCTCTCCAATACTTGTTATTACTTGTCTCATTGTGGTTTTGAGTTGTATTTCTCAAACAATTAGTGAAATTGATTGTTTTTTGATATATCTGTTGGCCTTTTGTATAACTTCTTGGGAGAAACGTCCATTCATGTCCTTTGCCCATTTTTTAATTAGATTTTTTTTGTATTGTTGTTGTTTTTGAGTTGTATGAGTTCTTTATATATTTTGGATATTATCCCCTTTTCATGTTTGCAAATATCTTCTTTCATTTGGTTGATTGCCTCTCTGTTTTATTGACGGTTTCTTTTGCTGTGCAGAAGCTGTTTAGTTTAATATAATCCCATTCATTTATTTTTACTTTTATTTCCCTTGCCTTTGAGGTCAAATTCATATAATCCCCTCTAAGACCAAGGTCTATAAATTTAGTACCTATGTTTTCTTCTATGCATTTTGTTGTTTCAGGTCCTGTATTTAGTTCTTTAATCCACATAAACAAAACAAAGGATAAAAATCATATAGTCATAGCAGTAGATGTTGAAGAATATTTGATAAGATACAACATCTATTTATGATTAAAACACTCCACTCAGTAAAATGGGTATAGAAGAGAAGTAGCTCAATGTAATAAAGGCCATATATGACAAACTCTCAGCTAATATCATACTGAATGGAGAAAAACTGAAAGCTTTTCCTATAAGAGCAGGAACAAAATAAGGATACCCTCCCTCACCACTGTTGTCCAACATAGTATGGGAAATTCTAGCCAGAACGTTAGGACAAGAGAAAGAAATATAAGGCACCCAAATTGGGAATGAAGAAGTTAAATCGTCACTTTCTGTAGATGATATGATTCTTTATATAGAAAACCCTAAAGATTCCACCAAAAAACTACTAGAAACAATGAACAAATACAATAAAATTGCAGAATACAAAATCAGTATATGAAAAATTAATTGCATTTCTGTATGCTAACAGTGAAATTTCAGAAAAACAAATAAAAAAAAAGTTTCTATTGTAATTGTAAGAAAAATAATAAAATACCTAGGAATAAACTTAACAAAGGATGTGAAGGACCTAGACACTGAAAATTACATGACATTATTTAAGTAAATTGAAGAAGGCACAAAGAAATGGAAAGATATTCTGTGTTCATGGATTAAAAGAATCTACATAGTTAAAATGGCCATATAACCCAAAGCAAAATACAGATTTCATGCGATCCCCATCAAAATCCCAATGGTGTTTTATAAAGAAATAGAACTAAAAAATCATCAGATTTGAATGGAACCATAGGAGAACCGAATAGTCAAGCAATCCTGAGAAAACAGAACATGACCAGAGGTATCACAATCCCTGACTTTTGTACTACAAAGTAACAGCAATCACAACAGCATGGTTTGGCAGAAAAATGGACACATAGACCAATGGAACAAAATTGAAAACGCAGACATAAATAAACCCATATAAATACACACAAAGAATTTTTGACAAAGTAGCCAAAAACATACATTGAAGGAAAGAAAACCTCTTCAGTAAATGGTGCTGGGAAAATTGGAAAGGCACCTGCAAAAGAAAGAAACTAGACAGCTGTCACCTGCACATGTATTTTTTCCAAGCAAAAACTGAGATGAAAAAGCCTTCAGCGGTGAGGAGGAGGGTAAAATAAATTATGTGATGACCATAAGAAGTATACAGTAGCCCATTAAAATGAATGAGGTAGGTCAGTAATTACTGATACTGATTGTAGTGGACATACTCTCTGGTGACTCAGTGATCCAGGTCCTGGAGTCCCAATGGGACCTGTGACTTGATTCTAACTAACCATTAGAATCGAAGGTGATGGGATGTCATACTCATGATGGTTTTGTTGTGTAAGACTCCATTGGGGCAGAGAGGAGAGAGAGAGAGAGGGTCTCAGGCTGGTCTGGAAGAAGCAGATAGCCGTGTTGTGAACTGCCTATGGAAAGGGCCATGTAGCAGGGATCAGCGGGCTTGTGCATAGCCCACAGGCAGCAAAAAGTCAGAACCCTCAGTCCTGCAACTGCAAGGGAATGAATTCTGCCAGTGAACTTGGAAGCAGATTCATCCCCAGTTGAATCCTTCATAGTGACACCTGATTACAGCCTTGTGAGCTGATGCCCTCAGCAGAGGATCCAATTAAGATGTGTTAGGACTCCCAACACATGGAAATTTTGAGATAATTGATGGCTTTCCTCATATAGAACAAGAAAACATAATAATAACAAAGTGTTGTTTTCAAACTCTGAGTATGTGGTAAACTATTACACAGCAGTACTAAATGAATATACTGAAATTAAATGATCGCCAAAATACTGGCATCCTATTCCACTCTGAATTAAATTATAAAAAATCTCACGCTACTTCCTAATCCAACTCCTGTTTCACCCTCTTGTGTATTACACTCCCGTCACCCTGGCCTGCTCGGTATTCCTGGAGCATGCAAGGCATATTTCTACCCCAGGACCTTGGCACTTACCAATTTCCAGTGTCTAGGTTGAATGTCCCATAGGAGACATTCAATTAATATCTGAATGGATAATTAAAAATTGTAGTGTGGAACTGTATCTCTGTTATGATCCTTTATGTGTTAAAATATATACACAGAAATTATACATACATTCAAGCATATTCATAGGCAACTTTTTAAAATTATTTAGAAGCAATCAAAGAAACTATTGACAGTGTTTACCTTGGTGGGGAAGAAGGGACTTGTTGCTTTCTTAATATTCTATGTGTGTCAATATGGTCATTAAGTATTATCAGGATGGGGAGATTATGGCTTATTTGTGGTTTTCTTCTTTGACTTAAAAAAAAAAATAAGCCAACTACTACACACTTAAATTTACATCACAGAATAAACAAATGCTCTAGCTTGGTATCTCAGAGTGTAAAAATATCTATTTTCTTCTTTGACTTAAAGAAATAGCAAACATACTTAAATTTACATTACAGAATAAACAAATGCTCCAGTTAGGTATCTCAGAGTAAAAATATCTGTCAGTTTGACTAATCTATTGGATAAAACTGGAAATCACTGGAGAGATGAGGTTTCAGTTTGAAGAAATGTTTAACAATGAATCTGGTTCTTTTTTGGCTTTGAGTTCCTCAAATTCTTCCTTGTCTGTCCTTTCCTTTCCCTTGTGTGGCTGTCTTGTCCTTAGATGACAAAAACTTGAAGCACTCATGAGAGAAGTATTTGTTTACAGGATCTAGTACATCATGTTTATTGTGACGTGCTTCTACCAGATAAGCTTGCCATGTCTGTGTAGGAGAGAGGAAGAGATACACCCAGCCATCCTTGCTGTTCCAGACATCAGACGTATGGAAAAGCAGCTCAGTCATCCCAGACTCCAGCAAACAAAACTGAGGAACCCAACTGACAACCAGAACTGAGGTTTCAGACCTATGGCTCCAGTCCCAGCCACCTCCAGCCATGTGACAGACCCCAGCTGAGACTGCTTATTCCTGCCGTGCCATGCCCCAATTCCTCAGCCAGAAAATTACGAGCGTAATAAAATCATGGTTGTTTGATACCCTAAGTGTTGGAGAGGTCTCTTAGGCAGCAGTGAACAGAAGAAGTGTCCCACTCTTTCACTGAAAATGGGTTTTGGTTTAATGAATTCTCTTCCCCTATTGCCTTCCAGAGGAGTGTTCTTTGAGGTGGGAAAGGGAGCATTTTTAAATGTTACGTTTTTGGAACAACAACATGTTATCTGCATCTTTTCATACAATCAGAAGTCTGAAAACAAGAATATAGTGCAGAATATGTAGGCAGTTAGTTAATTACCTGCTTCTCATATACTCCTGTCCACATTGCCGGTACTGTCCTTTTTTGGAACTGACTCAGCACTACTACTCAAGTACCTCTGTAGTTTGTTTGTTTGTATACACATATTTGCATCTTAGGATATAGGAAAACAAGGTTTAAATGCCTGTAGGTGCTATGGCTCTTAGTAAACTTGGGGGAGGCTGTAATCACCATGCTCTTTGACACGAATCTCTGTGGAAGAGTTTGATAAGGTTAGTATTTCAGGGGCCCGATGAGGATGACTTTATTCATCATGCATGTATTTATGAAATGTTAACAGTCTACAAAGCGTTTTCAGGTACATATTAATATCTTGCACATTTTTCTTTTGGAAAGAGAGAACCAGATTTAAAGGAATATTGTAAATGACAATGAGATTTCTCCCTGAACAGCCAGGGCCACCCCCTTGGCATGTTAACTATGCACACTGGTGTACTCAGACCCCACAGAGCCTGGAGGATGACCAACTTGAGTAGGCAAAGAAGAGAGCTCAGGTCTCAGTACGGCGCAGGGTGTGTTTGTCAGGGATTGGAATCAGATTGCCCGTCCTGCAGGAAAGGGTGACGGGTCAGCTTGAAAGGTTTGCGTCTGTGTTGAGAAGAGTGAGTCATTTGGCTCAAATAGCTTGGTGAGTGAGACTGTCTTTTGGGATTGGGTATTTTCTCACTCATAGGGTCATGGGTCAACCCATGGAAGCCCTGTGGGCATTGTTTGGACCTCTTTTGGAGTGCCCTAGTCTTAACCTTGTAAACTTTGGTGACATGGAACTCATTAGCTCCCAGATTCACTTGCCCGAGAGTTGTGTAACATCTCCAGCTCAGAAGGGTTTTTCCCTTCTTTCAGCTGAAATGTGCAATTCTTGCATTCTCAGTTCATTAGCCCTGGTTTTAGCCCTGGGCCCAGTACCAGGGGAATCCCTCTTCCACATGATCGTGTATTTAGAATCTGAGAATTAGCACTATAACCTGTTGGATTTCCTTCTAGATCCTTCAGCTGTGTAACTGTTTTGAATTCCCCACTTTCTTGGTTATACTCTGTGATGTGATTTAGAATAAGAAATGTGTATTTGGTCTTTGTCCATGGTTCCTGGCTCACAGCTCCCCAAACCCTTGTAATTGAATGGTAACAGCAGTGGGGGCATGTTTGCTCCAGTGTCTTGTCCTTGGTGCCCGAAAACACTTCAGATCATAGTGGTCCAATGGATGTCCCGTTATCCATGAGAAGTCCCTTTCCAGGACAATTGAATTTATGTTAACGAGGTGGCTTTTGGAAAGCACCAAAGGAGGTGGGGGGTAGGTGCCAGGAGAACCAACCAGGAATAATGATTGGAAATTTCAGTCCCACTCCCTAACTATGTGGGAGCAGAGAGGAGCTGGAGGTTGAATCATTCATCAATGGTCAATGATTGAATCAATCATGAGCGTGTAATGAAGCCTCTATAAAGACCCAAAGGGTCAGGGTTTGGAGAGCTTTGAGGTTAGGGAACCAGAAGGCTTCCAAGTGCTACTGTGCCAGTCCCCAAACTCCACAAGGACAGAAGCTCCTAGATTCAGAACCTTACCCTGTGTGTCTCTTCGTCGGGCTGTTGACTCATGTTCTTTAATGTCCTTTGTAATAGAACAGTAATCTAGTTAGTAAATGGGTTCCCTGAGTCAGGTGAGCTGCTCTAGCACGTTAATTGAACCCAAGGAAGGGACTGTGGGAACCTCTTGATTTATAGACAATTGATGAGAAGCACAGGTGACAACCTGGGTTTGTGCCTGGTATCTGAAGCGGGGGGCAGTCTCATGGGGACTGAACCCCTAATCTGTGGGGTCTCATCCTGTCTCCAGATAATAGTGTCAGAACTGTGTTGAATTGTAGGACTCCCAGTTGGTGTTGGAGAGTTGCTTGCTGGTGGGGAACCCCCGCTACTTGTTGGATTTGGAGATGAGAATCTTTATATTCCATTGAAGACACTTCTGCATCTCTGCCTCTCTCACCACAGAATGGAGTCCTGTCCTAGTATGGTCCCATCAATAAGGCGTGCATTTGGGATTAGCATCTTCCTTGTCCTAGGTGTGCTCAGTGTCTGCTACTCCTGTCTAAGATGTCATCAGTTTACTAGTTGTGACATGTGGTGGGGGCCTTACTGTCTACAATGATTTTTTTATGGCTGGTGCTAAAGCACGCATGCCTCCTACTCTACTAATGCAGCTGCTTTTTAAACATGTAGGTACTGCACCGTTTGCCATGTTTGGAAATATTTGTGTCAAAGCTGGTCCTAGGCCAGTGGGGTCAGTTGAAGGCAGTCTTCCATTTTGCACTTCAAACACAGCTATTAAAACTGCACATCAGTAAGTTCCAAGCTGATATGTAATCTAAGAATCTAAGCATTAACCTGTTAAGACTTTAAACAGCTTTTTTGGTGTTTAGCACAACTTCTATAAGGAATGCAAGTGTATTAGTTGTCACTTTTTATAATGTGAATAAATTGTAATTTGGAAAAAAAGATTTTCAATAAAAAATGAAAATCAAGCTATTCCCATAAATTTTAGCAGCAGTAATTTAAATATGAAGGTTAATAACTACTATCGCCCCCACCCCCATATGGCTTCTCATAAAGTACCACTGTTGACCACCTTTAAAACATGATTTTGCTTTAGGCATTTCATTTTTATGAGAGGTTAAATGGGAAAAATAAAGTAGGTTACATTATTTGGTTGCATTATCTCTTAAGTATGTAGGCCATGCCTGGAGACATACATACTTGGCAGAGTTTTCAGATGATTCTGATAAATGTAATTATCTACATGCCTCCAGGAAATGTCTTCTTTACTGTAATTAAACTCCACACATTTCCTTTTGGAGAATTAATGGGTCCGTGCTTATTGTTTCTTTCTAGGGAAATGGTCATTCCAGCCTACCCAGATGACTAGGGGTCATCGCTTGTTTTCCAAAGGAAAAAATATTATTCATCTTGAAAATTTAATAAGATGATGAGCCAGTTCTAAATATGTTTACTTATATTCAGTTTAAAGTTTCAGAGGTGACATTGAGGCAGGGTCCTGCTTTTTGTTACGGCTCTAGCTAGCCCTGCGGTGGGGGCAGAGGCCTCTCCTTGTGGGTCCCCAGCCCATTGGGGACTGCAATTGGTAGGCTTCCTGTGTTCTGACCCTCTGTCCTGCTATGGGACCAAGTGACTTCTAAGGGAGGCCTGAGTCCTAGAAAGAAGAGGTGTGAAAAAGTGGGGAGAAAAAGAACCTTGGAAGAAGTTGTATTCCAAAATTGAGGGATGAGGAGAAAGAGAAAAACAAAGGAATATCATGTGTGTAGTCTGCCTTATAGTCAACATAGAGTATTCATATTTCTTTAATGTTACTATTGGCTTTATTGCTGAAATGTAAACTTTTCATTTGCATGTAAGCAAAGGACATAATTATTTAAAAAACTGTAGCTTGCCATCAGCTCTTTATTCAGCGAAGAGTATCTGTAAACATTTGGGTTATGGAAGTCAGTGTTACACTTGTGTTTGGGCAAGTGTTTTCTTCTGACTTTGGAAAGTGTGTGCTGCATTTCCCAAACGTTTGCAGGTGCAGATTGATAAAACTGTGCCTGGAGTGTTTTCAAAGGTTTGCAAACCAGAAAACAACATTTTATTATTGGGAGTATACAAGTATGTGCACACCATGAGTGATGCAGCTTCGGCTTAATCAGGATAGGTTCACCTTATGTGGACTGGGGAGAAAGTTATTTACTGAGCATTTGAAAATTTCTTTAATGCTCTTTGGTTTCCAGTATTTTATTAAAATGTTATCATCGTCGTCATCATCATCATCGCCACCACCACCTGTTTGTCTTGAACACTAGAAAAACCAGGGCAATGAGTTTGCATGCACAGTTAATGTCATTGAAAATGCCCATGGTTAAGGGTAGGTAGTTCTGGGCAAGGTCCCATTTTATAACATCTGATTGATAAAAGTTGTCATTTACTGAAATCTTGAAGTTAAAGACCAAAGTCAGCCATGTGTTACTCTGTTCAGTGGTACAGAAATCAATATGGTGTTACCCCACTGGGATTTGGGAAAAGGGTCTGAAAATGTCTCCTCAAATTAAACCTGAAAATTTAGAAGTAAAAAGAAAAAGAACTCCATGATTTGATAAATTTGAGAAGTAAACTTCTTGCTTTTCTTTTTTCGGTTATAAACAAAAATGGAAGTTGATTTTCAAAAAGCTCTTGGTTAAGTCAGGGCCACAGTCAAAGCCTAAACCTATGGGATGAATGACGCCTGGACAGGGAACGTCTCCTGCCCTCTCTTCACTCTCTCCTGTGACTTAATGGAAAGGGCCTCCTCGCTGAGGGGCAGCAGGAGTCCCTCTAACATGCTTCAGTGTCAGCCTCACATATCTTTGTGTTGAGGCTTGTAACAGATAGTGCATAAGAAAGCACTTGGAGGAATTTCAACTACTGAGCAAAACCTCCCCTGATGAGAAAGGGCGTGCATAAAGGATAGTCTGTTGGAGAGAGAGGGTCCAAGCCAGCAAGAAGGGAAATAGCAGTTGGCATCGAGGCCTAGGTCTGGGAGTACAGCCTGATTCTGCCACTAGCTAGTGGTGTGAATACGAGCAAATCTTGAACCATAGAGGCCTCCATTTGTTCAACTGTGAAATCAAGGGGTTGGCCTAAGTGATAACTAGGATACTTTCCAGCTCTGAGATTCTGAGTTTCAGTGAACCAGAACAAACGTGAAGCCCTAGAATATCTCCAACATTGAGCCTGAACCCAACTGGTATTTTACTGTTGGTTCCTATTATCAGTGCTAGTTAAATTTTGTGTAAAAGACACATATTTAGTCATGGGGTAGTGCGGATTCAAGGACAGACAGCTGGAAGGTTTTCAGAGCTCTGTACTGTTCCCATGGGAGCGAGATTCTGAAGTTTTGTTGTAGATGGGAGTTCAGTCTGCCTTGGAGTCAACTTGGAGTCATCCATTCCCGAGGTGATGAGTGTTTGTCTAAACACTCTGAAGCTGAAAGGAGTATTTGGCCATTTTGTAGTTAACTTATTTTAGAAAGAAGATTGGAAATACTGTTGTTTTTATCCCTCCTTTCTTTGTTACATGTTTAGTAAGGGGAGTGTGCATTGATTTTTCAACTGTCTTCTGTTTGTATCTGTTTATGAATAGGTATAGTTATGTGGAGTTACGGCATCACTGAAGAGGATTATAATGTGAATGCGGCTTAATTAAACTGGGTTATGTTGGAAGCAGGGGAGTATGGTGACTAAGACATACACATTGGAATTGGGAAATTTGGGTTCAAATCTTTGTATAATAGGTCAAGCAGTTGGCATAATATAAGGCATGTTGCAGGTACCCAAAAGTTACAACTGGTTTTATTCAAGATGATAGGAATGTATAAGCAAAGTAGTAGATGTTCTGTAAAACATCTTTTTAAAAATAATCACCTTTAACCATAGTATATTATTTAATTCAGCTGAATCAAATGTTGCAGGTTTGAGTTGAGTACTAAAGAAAAATTTTCAGGGACCATTTTTATTTCCTGTTATCTGCAAAATATTTCTGGTAGAAATGGTTCTGTCATCTCCACATGTGACCCCTGGTAGCAGAGCAGGAAGAACTGGGGAGATGTTTCTATATATGGCTGAGTCCCATGGGCGTTAACATCCAGTTTGTTGAGTCTGAGGAATCTGTGACTGTAAACAGTAGTGCCAGACTCCTGTTTGTGCACTTGGAGGACACCTGAGTAAGTGCCTGCTCACCTAACATGCATATGTGTGGAGTTAGGTGTTTTTGTGTGTGTTTTTGTTTTTTGTTAGTGGATTGTCTGATTTGAGATTTTCTTGTGTTATAAATACGTAGGTGCAGTGAAGAAATTTTCTATCCTGGAAAAAATAAATTTTCAGTAGACTTGATCTCTTGATTTTTAGTATTGCATAGGATGAGTTCATCTGGCTTAGAATAAAGGTAATGTGAGACATGATACTAGGGAAGTTAGGGAGTCAGAAGAGTAGAACCATGCAGTGGTTCTAGAATTGGAAAATCACTGTTATATATGGTTAAGGATGGCACACAGGTTGGTATTTGGACCAAGATAAGCTAAATTTTAACATATTAATAAAATGAGATTGCCAAACAATAGGTCAGGATTTTAAAGTAAATAGTTTACTGTTCCCTCCTCTTCTGAATTTAACAAGAATATCCTTTGAAATCATGTCTGAGTTTTCAGAGAGAACCATGAAAGAGAGCATAGCTTTGTAGCTTAAATAAAAACAAGTTTAGAACAGAGGCTAGTGCAGACAGGGTGAATGTTTGTAACATCTAGGACAGTGGTTCTCAACCTTCCTGATGCCATGACCCTTTAATACATTTCCTCATGTGGTAGTGACCCCCATAAAATTATTTTCATTGCTACTTCATAACTGTAATGTTGCTACTGTTATGAATTGTCATGTAAATATCTGATATGTGTTTTCCGATGGTCCAAGGCGACCCCTGTGAAAGGGTCATTCGACCCCCAAAGGGGTCGCGACCTACAGGTTGAGAACTGCTGATAGGAAGACATAGAATAATGGTGGTTAGTCTGTATGGATATTCTTCAGTTCTCTTTCTAAACAGATATGGAACAATAGTAGTTGGTGATTTTCTTTTTCCCTCAGAATTAAATTTTGTTTGTTTTATAAACTAGCACCAGGAGCTTTGGAATCAGAGTTGAGAGATCAGATACTAACTCTTACCATTTTCGAGCTGTTGAGACTTGTTGGCTCATGGTTCACTCTTTGAGCTTTGCTCATGTTAAAATGTGGAGAACAATACTTAACCTCGAAGGTTGTGGGAGTATCAAAGTGCTTCAGGGAAAACCTACTACCTGTTTATTAAATTTTCAGTGTGTTCGACAAAGTAGGAAGTAATTTAAATCTAAAATTAAAGCATTAAAGCAATAAATATGCAAAACAATTGTGACTTGGGAATTTTGAAAAGGTGCTATTCTGTTGCTTCTCTTTAGCCCATTGCTAAATGAAAATTTCCCACATTTTAGGATAGCAACCTTTAGAATAAACAAACACTGGATTTGAGGAATATTCAAGACCCCTACAAATCAGTGCCTTCTTAAAATGATGGTTGAGTAGTAAGGGTCTGCATCCATTTTCAGTGTCATTATTTAGGGATGTGATCATATTACAAATACCAGTAGCTACTATTTATTTCTGGTTTCTGTGTGCCAAGTGCTGTACTAAGCACTGTATAAGCATCGTCTCATTTAATCCCTGAAATAACTTGAGCTGAGGTAGTATGGCCCTCATTATATAAATGAAAAAATGAGGTACACACTGTAATATGTTAATATATTATATCTGAGCTTCCATAGCTGGGAAGACTTAAAAGCCAGGGTAGTGCCTTGTCAAGATAGCATCCATGCCTTGCTACCACCCAATCTGGACGATAGGTTAACTCTTTGAAATGCTAACACTACATAGAATTTTTGAGGGGAGTGGTTGGTCCTCAGAATCTTTGAAACATTTTACGCCTAATTAAGACTTGGGAAGGTCTGAGGAATTGATTGTCTATGTCCACTGCCAATTTTCCTGGAATAATATTTCTGATGTTTTGATTTAGTCTTTGATTCATCCAAGACATGCATAGAATGCTGTGGAATGACTATGTAAATAGGTGCTTCTCAGCCCTGGTTATATAAAATAATTATCTGGGGAGCTTCAAAATGCAAACCAGAGAAAAGCAAATGAACAAAAAAAGCCCTAAGACCAGTCCCCATTCCCAGATACTTTCTCTCCCCCCAGTTTTGAGATATAATTGATTTAAAACATTGTATTAGTTTTAGATTTAATATATGTATATGTTATGAAATGATCACCATAGGTTGATTAGTTAACAATCACCATCTCACATAGTTAAACTTGTTTTTTCTTGCGATAAGAACTTGTCAGATCTACTCTCTTTGCAACTTTCAAGTATACGATACAATATTGATGACTGTAGTCAACATTCTGTAACTTACTCACCTTATAACTGAGAAATCTGTGTTTTGACCTTTGCCCATTTCCCCTTCTCCCCCATCCCCTGCATCTGACAACCACCAGTCTATTTCCTGTATGAGTTTTTGTTTTTCTAAGATTCCACATATAAATGAGATCATCAAGTATTTGTTATTCTCTTTCTGACTTACTTCACTTAACACAGTGCCCTCAAGGTTCATCCATGTTGTTGTTGCATATGACAGGGTTTGTAAGTCTTCTGGAGACTTCTGGAGGCCTAGTCCTGGGATGTCTCAGATAACTCCCCCTGGAGTACTGGAGTCACATTCTTGGATCCTGTTTTGCCTGATAATCTGACTCTGCAAATTGGGACCACCACTGTGCCTCACTCCTCACCCCGCTACCCACCCCATTGTCCTGAGGGGCTGGTGGTAGTAATGGTGGTGGTAGTAGAGGCAGGACAGTGGTCAGCAGTTACACCATTAGAGTCCGTGTAATCTTGCAGGAAAGTCTGCTCAGAAGGCTATTATCAGCTGTGCAGTGCCAGTTCTTGGGATTTAACTGCTTATTTAGGCTTTGGCCGCATTAGCTCTGTGTGTCTTTGGTTTCCTATTCCAGTAACATCCCAGAGGCGTTTGCCATATTTGTAGAGATCAAATAAATATAAATCAAGGAGCTACTCCTAATGTTGGTCACAAACAGTGCTGTTTTGTTTCAGTGGAATTAAGTTTTCCCATCTTTTCTTTTCTCTGTCATCATTGTCATACTCTTCTCATCCTAACTTCTCTCCTGGTCTCACGACTCTTACAGCCTTTTTTAATGTGAACAGTGACAGATGGCAGTATATCCAGCTGTGGACAATAATCTAGGCAGCAGAGGATTTTTTTAAGGCAGATAAGTAGTTTGCTATTTGCCAGAGGACCCTATTGGAACACAGATTCCGTGGAAATATGGTGTTAGCAGGTTACCAGTTGGAGCACTAAATTAAATTTTCAGTAGCAAATATTTGTCCACAGTAATTTAAATATTTTTTTTTTATTCTGTTTACACATGAGGGGGCAGTATCGTACTATAAAGCAAATGCTCTGGTGCAATGTTTATTTTTATTGGTATATAATAGTCATTAGATGAGAACTTTTAGACTCTGTGATTATAACTCTGCTATGGTCACCCCTTATTAAATGTGATATACATATGTGATATCCCCACTGGTCTGCACAGGTCACATGCCTGTTTTTATTCAGATGCACAAATATAATAATCTCCCTGCAGCAGTGGGGCTTTCACGCGGTGCCTTTTATTGTTTTATACTTATGTTTTGTTTAATGCTAGCTGAGGAAGAACATCAGCTCTCTGGAGATGCCGTGCCTATTCGGTTGACATCTCTAAAGAATTTATTTTGTGACTTTCTTTGAAGGGTGATGGGCCTCCAACATTGTTATGGACAGGAAACCTCTGAACTCAGGTCTTGGCAGCCATGGAAGGTCTATTATAAATCAACTCTGCACGATAGACTCTCCTTTATGGCAGAGATTGCTTTTCTCAAAAAGAGAAAGTATTTCTAAGCAAAGGAGCAGCACATTTTAATTAATATTATTGCTGATATATGAATGGCACTGTAGATAATCAAGATGCTAATATTCTAAGTTTCATAAACAGGAGGGGAGTTATTAAGAGAAGTTGGAGGGTATTAAGTGAATTGATAAAATCTATAAAACATTTTATGAAAAATGTATGTGGGAATCTGAAAGGTAATTTCATAAGCACAGGCTGTTTTTAAACACATAAAAAATATTTTCAGTCGCATGTTTCTGTTTGTGTAGTTTGAAAAAATTGAGACTAGCTTTTTGGTATAAATATAACCCAGTATGAAATTAAATGCAATTAAAAAAAAATATTTTATCCTGGCTACTTCCTTTATGGATGAAGAGCTGTGATGTTGCCTATACCTGGTAAAGATAATTATACTTGTTTAGTTAGAGAATGAATTTATTTTGAAATACAATGATTTGATGTTGTTTTAATTTTAATGAGAAATTTCATTTTGAAGTCTTCTGTTAAAAATAAAAGACTAATGACCTATACCCACATTTGAAGGAATGAATTTTTGGCTCCAGCCCGTTTTGGATGAACTCCAAATCAGCTGTTGTTCAATGCTGGTTTACTGTTGGAATACACAGGTTTCTGTTCTGGGGAAACAATTAATGTTCTTTATGCTTTGGTGGCAGATTTTTAGGACCCTGCCTGATGCCACATTCCCTGAGCAAGTCTCCCTGTCAGCATCACCCCCAAATGCCCCACCAAGGCAATCGAAGAGGCAAGGCCAGAGGACCAAGAGACCCGTGGCTGTGTATAATCTTTGTCTTGAGCTGGAAGATGGTAAGATGTTTGTTATATTTTTCTGTGTGACAGCATGTTGAGAATATGGCAGAGCAGACCATGGTTTTCTATCCTTTGTGTTTTAAATTTTTTTTCCTTTAAGATTTTAATTTTTGATATTAACACAGAGGATAAAGCTTTCTTGTCAGGAAGAGAATGCAAGTTTAAGTTTTGTGTTTGTCTTTGTTATGCACGGTTCTTTTTATATTTTTAAAAGACAGCTTATGTTATCTTTTTTGGAGAGACTTGTGTGACCTCCTGTGAGGTTACATAACCCTGAGGTGAATGGAAGGGTAACTAAAATTAAAGTAGATCTTTAGTGAGAAGAGCAGATAGAGTCTCATTTAAATGCGTCTAGATTAAAAGCACTGTTTACCATTGTGCTGGGATTTCTGACTTCTCTGACTTTCTCATGGGACAGTATCTGATGTGGGGGTGGGGGCTGGCAGGTGACCTGTACTGGGAGCCAGGCTGAGTGAACTGAGCTGCAGTGGGTCTCCGGCGAATGGAATTTCTCATGCCCCATAAAGGCTACCATGTTCCAGCTATAATAATTGTCATGTGACCATGTTGTCTCAGTGTTGCCTAGTTTTTAAACAGAGCCTGGAAATTTGAATTTTAAACACTGTTTTCTATAAAACAGTGAGCCACGTAGAGGCCACCAGTTGCTGATTTGTAACAACCATGTGGTTATTGGTGTGGAAAATAAGAAATCTCTGCATTTTCAGCATTCCTGTTGGAAACTGTGACTCTTTTGTTGGGGGATTTCTTCACCCCTGCTGAGGTTTCCTGAATTTCAAATTAGTCTTCATTTTTCTTCTTCTCTCATCCTTTTGTTTTGTTTTGTTTTGTTTTTGTATCTTTCATTATCCTTTCAAGCTTCTGAGGTTATATTGGTTTGGGAATGTGAGATGATTGTCAGGAGGAAGGGAATGAAGATAGAAATAAATACAGTACCTTCATCATAAGCAGCTACGAATCAAATGTAGTTCCTCTCCAAAGATCCATGCAAACAAGTAACAATTGTCTTCAGTTCACCAGACTCTGAGGTGTCTGCAGAAGGACCCAGAATGCTTCCTGTAATAGCATGGGGGCTAAGATGTTCCAGTATTCTTTTAAATTGTTTAAGGCATCTGTCATATGCTGCAAGGGTTAGTTTCACAGTCCACATGCTTGTTTTCCAGGGGAGGGACATGAATCCTTAAACTCAACTTGTAATTTCAGAGCTTCCTTTTAAAAATTAGTTTCAGCTTCTGATCCCAGCTAACCTTTTTATTCTTTCTCTCACTTTCACCCTCTCTCAAGAGAGATGCAGATAAGGAGTAAAACTGACTGATTTGGATTGCACCTTTTTTTATATTGCACTTGCTCTCAGGTGGAGGTGTTAATAAAGTGTGAAAGAGGGAGGTGTTGGAAAGCAAGAGGGGAAGAATCATGAAGACATAATACCTACATGGACTCAAAACTGAATTGACTGTATTTCATAAAAGAAATGACCACAGGGGGATCTTTTCTCTTAGAATTACATCTACTTTTTTTTGGCATTTTAGGGATTGAATCGTAATATCCAGTCAATCACATGTACATAGTATATTAATGTTTTGATCATTGAGTTGCTAAGTGATTATTAACATAAATGGTTAAGAAACTACTGGAGTCGTATTCAGCACAACTTTTATGGGAATACACAAAATGGTGTGCAGTTGTAGATTTTCTAATTTGTGAGTCATATAATTTTTAAAAATTATTTTGTTATAAGGGAAAAGAGGACTATCAGATATTCAGCTGCTTTAGTCTGTTTTTATATTCATCATTTATATGTGTCATTCTACATTTTGTATTTTATTACTTTACATTAATACTTCTTGATGGCAGCCTTGGATTTGTGTGTGTGTCGGGGGGTTGGGGGGTGCAGGAGCCCAGGGGAAGTTGTCAGAATCAGAAAAGCCCTTGACTTTGGTCATGGAGTGATTTTTATCTTAGAAGACATACAGTAAACAATTAAAAACTATTACATATTCCCCCACACCCCATTATTTGTAGCTAAACTTAAGTTGTGTGAAAAAGAGTTATTTTGGAGGGAACACAGTAGGGGTACATATTCTTAAAAAAAGGGAAATAAATGAAGAGAAGTAGTGTATGCTTTTGAAAGGAAGCATGCAGGGAAAGGATTCTAAATAATTATGTTACTGAACATCACCTAGCAAACTGAAGACTCTAACCCTTTAAGAAAAAATCTGTTCTTATCACTAGGACTTAAGTGTTGTTTTTTCTGTAGCCTGAGTCATTATCTACTTGTTAACTATTTGAAGTTTTCAAAACATTTAATTTTTTTATTATATATATATTTTTCTTCTTGATAGTAGTAGAGTCACTTCCCATGTTTATCTAGTTTTGGTTGAGGTATCCATTTTGGCCAACTTTGGTTATTTTTTCAAATGTTTTGTTTCATATGAGTCTGATAGAAAATTTCAATACAAACACAGGGTCCCGCAGAAGTAATGTCCAGGTTTGAGTTATGATTTTATTACAAAATCATAACCATTCATGCTTATGATTTTGTAAGAAAAGATTTGGTATAGATTACCAGCTCATAAAAAAGGAACATTATTTGTGTAACCATAAGCATGTATGGTTATGATTTTGTAATCATAACTCAAATCCAAGGGTTACTTATGCTGGATCCTGTATGTCTCCCCACCTGCATTTACTCTCCATAGTATAAATTAAATTTGATTTAATAAAATCCAGTACTAATACTTTTTGCTGAAAACTTAGGTTATCTCTAAGACTCAGGGAACTAGAATGGAAACTGGAGATTTTGTCCAGTCCTATGACTTAGTCACAGATTTGGTATTTGAATGAAGTGGTCTGTGCTATATGATTCCATCTTCTACATTGAGTAGGGTATGAAGCTGCGATGTATCAAACAGCCAACCCTGGAAAACGCTCAATTGGTTTCACTTTAAAATAAGGCAGATCAAAAAGTCATAATTAGCAAAGATTCAACAAGCCTTCATGTTAGCATGAGGCTGGAAGCAAAGAATCCAAGCTGGCATGAAACAGGAGCGAAACTCTGCTGTTAGACTTGGTTTTTAATGTGTTATGTTTTACTCCACTGCAGCCCCAACTGAGAGATGACCAATTTGATTAAAGACACTTTAATATCTTTACTTTGATAAAGACTTTAATTGGCTTTAGCACATTTAACCATAGTACGTACACAATGTTCATTGTTTTCCTTATAATGCATGATTAAATGATGTTAAACTTATTCACAAACGACTTTAAAATTCTAGTTACTTGCTTAAGGATCTTTGTTGATGATTACTATGAACTGAAATGGATATGGAATCGAGCTATAGTTCTTTAAATAGAACAGCTGTTAAATCTTTACTGAAATTCTTTTTTCATTATTTGGTAGAAGCCATATTGTTCATTTTCATTGCATTTAATAATCTCACCAACTTCAGAGCTGAGCAGATCTGGCCAGGGCAATTGTTGTGAAATAGCAAAATATTAGGTAGGCTGTTAAGTGCTAAAAAGAAGGTGAAAAAAATCAAAGGTTGCTTTCATTTTATTCTCAAGTTATCTCTTTATGTTTTTATTTCTGTAGAGCTAGCAGTAAAGTAACTTTAAAAAAGTTTAGTGTATGTTGTGTCTTTGTTTTCTCCTGCCCACTCCAAATTTATGTCCTCACTACTTTTGTTGTGTTTATGGGAATTCCTCCAAGTACAGGGAAAGGGCATGGGGCTATATGAGATATATTCTTAGTTATTTTTCATTGAAGGCAGAAGAAACGTTTTAAAAAAAGGTTTGGGGAGTGAGAGAGAATATTATCATCTGAATTTTGACTAAGCGCTCCCTTCCTTTCTTCATGCTAGCTATAATTTTAAATAGAGCTAGACAATCACAGCACTAGTTTTTATTTGTATTTTCATGGGTGATTAGGTTTTTCTGTGCCTGTCTTTCGTTTGTAATGATAGAGCAGTTTATTTATTTAGGCAACTTAAAAAATATGACTTATAGCAAGTTGAAAACAAAGTCATCTTGTAAGCCAACTGGCAATATTTAACATTATGTTGGAGTGGGTTTTACTTGGGTACCGTTGAGTTGGCACTTTCACACTTGCATCTCGATGTGCTAACTGTAGCACATTTTGTTGCATGTGTTACTGTAGCCCCACATTGTTGATAGATACCATTTCGAGAATGCAGAGCCTTACAAGAAAAAAAGTGAAAATACAACTGTTGAAGGGGAGATGGATAAGCAATGAAACGTGATCATTTCTCTTCTACCCGAAGGAGGAGGAGCATATCCTGGCATGGATCAGTCTCAAAAATCAGAGTAGGACAAATCCATCTGTAAGAATCAGGAAGGCCATGGTGAAAGGCTGACTAAGTATTGCAGGCTTAGGTTGATGTTGGCTCAGAGAAGCACTACGAATGGAAAATCAAACAAGTATCTGGGAGAGATGTTTAAGCAGGTTGCTGGGACATCTCAACTGCCTGGGTGTGGAAGATGAAGGCAGCTAATCAAAATGGATGTCATCAAGCACATTTTATGCTCATAGGTAAATCTGATCCGTGTGTTTATGTTTTTGCCCTGAGGCTTGGGTTTTTTTTTTTTTTTTTTTAATAATTTAAATATTTAGACCATCTTTCCATCAAAAGAAACATCTCATTTTGTTAAGGCCTTTTATACATAATTGCCACATAGAACTGCTTTGGAAGATATGTTTAGTAAAAGTAGTATAAAATACATTGGTGTGAATAGTATATATGGAAAGTCAGTTGAAAGAGCTATTTAAATAACTACTAAAATGTTATGTCTTGTTGGAGAAAGAGTAGTCTCATAACCATGAAGGAGGTGAAGCTCATTTTTCTCCAGCTTTCCCTCACAGACATACATGCTCACACCGATTCATAGGCTCCTCATAAAAGATGGGAGGCAACTATACTAGAAGACATTAACTTCAGTAGAAGTCAAAGATGGATAACTGACAAGATTCATAGGCTCCTCATAAAAGATGGGAGGCAACTATACTAGAAGACACTTACTTCAGTAGAAGTCAAAGATGGATAACTGACAACTGACAGTGATGGCAGCTATATACTCTCTAATCTCAGTTCCCAAGAGAGTATCTTTAGAAATCACCTTCACGAAAACATGCTTGTATAAGTGAATTCTGACGACCCTGTCCTCCTCCCCAAAATGTTATTAGGACACTTAAGTGTGAGAATAACCACTGTAAAACCATGGTTGACATGGGTTTTCAATAACATTCTATAGCTATTGATGTTTCCTTGTAGACATATCTCGTCAGCTTGACAGAGAATTATAATCAACTCGAGTAAGTGGGCACCAGCAAATCTTACCTTAAGCTTGGTAATTTTCTCTCCATTTGTTCGTTCGTTCTTCCTTTGTTTCTTCTTTTTTTTTTTTTTTGTTTTGCATGACACTTCATGAGTGGGCTCTGCATAATAACTTCTTGAGTGCCAGTCTCTTCAGAACAAGGTTGTGATTCCTTGACATAGAATTAACTGTGTTGTGAAGTGAAATCTAAGACCAGGTTTGATCAGCGACAGTATGTATAGATACATAATATCTCAACTTAATTTTATGGTGCTGAGAGCAATGGGGTGGGAAAGGCAGCCAGAAATTTCAGGACTGGGATTGAGTTGTGGCATGCCCATACATCATGCTGGCTGCCTCCCCTGCGTTGTTGTTTCCCCAGAGGCCTCCCAGGACCTCAGCTCCCCTAATGGTAGTGGCAAAGCACAAGGCTACTTCTTATATGACTTCCTGTGTAATCTTTATATGCTTCTGTGTGGGCTGAACATTTCCCCCTTTCTCTGGAGGGAGGAGAAAGCTTATTTAATGCCTTTAAAAACTACATAGCTGCTTCTGTGGTGAAAATAAGTTCATGGCAGGTAACTAGAATTTATAGAAGAGAGAAAAATTCTTTAAAGCTTGTCTCCCTGTGGTGTGGGTTTTTCTTCCCTTCTAATAGCTTTTATTTTAATTTCTAGTTCTGCATTCAAGCAGCTGTCACTCTCTTTATAGCCCTCTTTGAAACTCTTACAGCGTAGGAGGTAGCTGGGCTGTCTAAGAAACATCTTTTCAAACCAAGCAAAGTATTGTTTATCCTGAATGAAATAGAATTTTTAAGGCTGTCAAGAGTGACTGATTGGAAACATTTTCTTTGGTAGCCAGGAAGATGAGCAGCGATCTTGAAGGGAAAGGTATTATCTTAGTGTGGATAATTCGAAATGACTTCCATCCCTCAGAAAACTAGTATGAACTATGCTAAAAATTACCACAAAATAAGAGTCCTGTGGACAGTTCATATAACCAAACAAACCTGTGGCCAGTTAATTCGCACTTACTGAATCCTTACCAGCTATGGAGGGAAAAGAAAAGAAAAAAACGTGAGACTGAGTCACTACGGAGGATACGTCTGTAACTTGTCTGGTTGTCTTTGATGAGCTCCTGGTAGCACCTTTGCAGCTTGGCTCCCTCTGAATGCTCGTTCTGCATCGCCTGGCATTCCCATGTACCTTCTGAGCAGTATTTAGGAGAGTCCAGTGTCACCCTTGGATGAAAAAAAAATCCTCCCACCTATTAAAATGAATTCTTAGACTGACATTTTGTATGTACTAATGTTCTTTAAAAATGTTCTCTAAAAAAAAGCAGCGTAATTTTTGAGCTTGAAATGTGATTATGGTCATGATTTTATGTTTCTTTTTGGGTCAGAATAGAAATGGTGATTATTTAAGTCTCTGACTATTGGTTATCTTAGTTATCTTAAAGATACTCCTTTTCTTAAAATTTTTAATAGTTAATGTGTTACAGAACTTGGACAGTAGTAACAGTTAACAGTGACATTTACTGTATTATACGTAGGCCAGGTCCTGGTTTTAGCAATATTTATTAAAGTTAGATAATCCTCATAACAGTCCTGTAGGTGCATTATTATCCCTATTCTGTAGCCCAGACAGAGAGGGTTACTAACTCACCCAGGCCTCACAGCTGGTTAGTGACGAAACCAGGACTGAACCCTGGCATTCTGATCCTAGAGTCTGGTTTCTTACCTGGTGCTAAAGTACCAAACAAAAATGCTCCAGGGAAGTCAGAGATAGTCTGTGCATTTCAAACAATATATTGATTTATTTGTCTTTTAAATTTTAAGAATGATTCTTTGCTTTTCCATTTTAAAAAGTGCCTAGTTTTGTGCTATGGGAATCGGAGTTATGGTCTTCTTAAATTTTATTTTATTGTTAGACTTATTGAGGTGACATTGGTTAGCAAGAATTATATAGGTTCCAGGTGTACAATTCTATAGTGCATTGCCAACTTGTATAATAAGTTCACCGCCTAATGTGACTTCTCTTTCCATCACCTTATATTTACCTCCCCCTCCTTCCTCTCCCACCCCTCCCCCTTCTCCGATCCCCTCCCCACTAGAGTTATGGTCTTCATGAAGGAGAACAAAAAACCAGCAATGAGTGTGGTTTTAAACTTGTGACACAGTGCATTGTAACAAAATGGGCCCTCCGGGAGGAAGGAGGGTGCTCACAGTTGTGGAAAGGTGGGAGGGAAAACAGTCACTTTATTTCAGTGATGTGTTTATTTCCTCATGATATTTGCAGCCATTTGGTTTTAGGTTAGTTGTGGAGTGGCTGTCTCAGGTCCCTGATGCTTAATAGGTCGTTAGAAATGTGTGATGTGAATACACGTGGGTATGTGATGCTGCCTGAGTATATTGGATTTTGCTGTTATTTATTTATTTTTTTAATCTCTTCTCTCTTCTTTCCTTTAATTAAACATTTTTTAAAAAATAAAGACTATGATCCATGGTTTGAAAGACCAAAAAATATAAAATGACACAGTATGCAAAGTCTCCATTCCATCCATTTAGCTCAGTTCCTATGCCCTAGTCCCTGTGCAAAGCAGATCTGTGACCACCGATATTAATGGAGAGAGCCAAATAGAAGTGCTGCCTTTCAGTCCCAAGTTTATCTAATACCAGCAATTTGAAATTTTTTTAGTTAGTAAGTCAAAAGTAGTAACATTAACAGGAATTCCATTTAGTTACATCTTTTC
The DNA here is from genome assembly GCA_004026885.1 of Lyroderma lyra. Classification (NCBI taxonomy): domain Eukaryota; kingdom Metazoa; phylum Chordata; class Mammalia; order Chiroptera; family Megadermatidae; genus Lyroderma; species Lyroderma lyra. Next base: position 131,311 of record PVJL010004213.1, read on the forward strand.
AGCATTGAGACCTAGATTGGATTGCTAATCACTGTTCTCAGTAGTGTTGTACCACAAGAAACTGCTCTTTGTGTAAGCAGTTTCATGTGGGTCAACCCACAGCTTCTCATTTATCCTTCCAAACTTCTGTATGTTTGCATCAGCAAGTATGAATGGAAACCCTTATGTACTCTTGTGTGCACCCAAAAGCTAGCTGTGTGCCTTACTTTAAAATGTTATTGTATATCTTGTGTTGCTTTCCATGTCACTGTGAAGAGAACTCCCCTCCTTTTTTCACTGCTGTGTAGTGTCCAGTCCGTTCTGCTGTGTGGATGGCTACAGCCAGACGCAAGCTGATGGGACAGGTTCCCTACTGACTGCACACAGACTTCTGGCCTTCCAGTGATAACGTTTCCAGAGAAATAATACACATGGTATGCTTTTGAGTGAATAAAGCAAGTTATGAAACAGAAATTTCAGAATAATCTCACTTTTAAAATAAAAATGATGTAAATGGACATATAAGCATAGAAATCATTTTGGAGGAATATTAATCAGTTCTGACAGTTGATTATCCTTAGGGGGTTGAGAGAGTAATGATTTTCCTCTTTGTACATATCTGTATTCCTTTTTCCTACAGAATATTCCTTGTTATACATACATTACATATCCACACATAGACATGCACACATATATACATATACTACATGTATTTAAGTTACCAGTTCAGCTTATGCTGATGCAGGTTCTTGGTACTTGACTCATTAATTTGGGGCAATAAAATTTCATGTGATTTTTCTAAGAACAAATGAGTTAATGGCTGTAAACCACCCAAAATGTAGTAAGTACTCCAAAATTTTAGCCTTTTTGGTGGGTGGGGGGCCTGTTGTATGATGTTGAGGGCTTGAAATATACTTTCATAGCAAATAAAGCTGTCTGTTATTTTTGGTTATTTCTGTCTAGAGTTTGTGGTTGCTAGCATCTTAATGGGGCCCTTGATGATAATTAACATTCTGGATGTGAGAAGACTAGTTGGGGAGGAAGACAGGTAAAGAGCTAGGAGTCCAGCAGCCCTCCTTGTCTCAGCTGGGCTGGAGTTTGTGTTCTGAGCACCAGGCTCTAAATTTTCTGAGCTGTCAGTGTGTCAGCCTTCCTCAAAATTTTATGGAAGATGGTGTCTGGTTACTTTTTGGTTCCTAAGCATAGTAGTGCATGGTGGTTATGTTTTTTGTTTGTTTATGTAGGCAGAAATCTCAGTCTGTAAATAATGCTTTAGGACTGTGATTATTATATAAAAACGCTCTCTGTTTTACAGAGCAAAGCAATTTGTTTTGACTTCTATTGACATTGCAACTGAACTGGTCTTACTCATTTTATAATTGAATTGCTACTGACTTTGATCGACTTTTGAAAGTAATAGAGGTGGTTCCTGGAGTTGTTATCTACTGCTTATTAGCTGCTGTGTTTTATGTCATGTGAGTATAACACAGCTGATTCCCTCATCAGCTTTTCCTAGCATATACCATTGGCATACCTTGGCTGTGCAGTAGCTTTTTTGGACAAGCATTATGCTAAATTATTTAAATCTTTGGACCGTAGGAAATAAAATCTGTACAACCTTATGGCAATTTCATTACATCTTTTTACATCTTAATTTTAATTTTTGGTTTAGGAGTTGCCTTTCCTCTCAGTTGTTTTGTGTGTGTGTGTGATGGGGGGTGCCTATCTATATGTAGCCTTGTTTCTGTACTTTTGGGATTGGGGGTGGGAAGTTATTCCACTAAGAGTCATACTTTTCTTTCTTAGCCATGATTTCAGCTAGAGAAATTGTATGACCTGAGTGAATTATTCTTGTCTACCTGCTGATTGTCATAGATTAGCATGTTATTTAGCTTCCTTATGGTTGGTCCTTTTTGATGAGGGCAGAATGGAATGAGAGGAACTAGGACATCTTGTCCCCTAACCCAACACGATACTGCTTTAACTTGCAGTGGGACTGAGAATCGGGGTAAGTGGGACTTTAGGAACCTTTCCTTCCACTGGGCAATTATAACCTGTCTCTCTGTGCACCTCCCACTGATGAGCAACACAATTAGCTTCCTTTCCTTAATGGGCCATTGGCAGGGTTAATTTCTTATCCCCCCTCTCCTTTTCTCCCTAATGTGAAACTTAGGGAAGATTTTCTGATCAGAGAATCTAGACTGTATTTTAACAGCAATCATTTACCACCTACTGCTCTATGGATAGTAAAGAATTCCTTTTGAGTGTTAAGGTTGGATTTGCTTTTTAAAGAAAGATATCTAGTTACATTAGCAATTTTAAAAGTCCAATTTTAAAGCCAAACTTTGAATTCCTTAATCTGTCTTTATTCTAATCAGTCTAAGAAAGGAACTGTGTGTGTGTGTGTGTGTGTGTGTGTGTGTGTATGTGTGTGTGTGTGTATGTATGTGTACTTTCCCGGTTACGGAAAACTAATGTGTAAGATAATATGATGTAAGTCTTTTGGCCTATGTTTTAAGAAGGATAACAATAGATACCTGGCCTGAAACATATATCACCTTTAATTTTTGTCTTGAATTTTTTCTATAGATTTTACCTGTTTAATGCCACCCATGATGGTGCCACATAAAGCAAGTTACTGCAATTCTTTGGCCATTTTTAGTTCAAGTAAATTAGAATATAGAAAGATGTGAGTACTGGATTTACCTTGGCTGGTTAGGTTTCAGTTGGGTTTGGGATCTGTCCATGCCTCTTCTCAACCATGCTGCTCAAAGACTGCTCTGCTGTGTACTAGGCATTTTGTTTGTATACAGCAGCTTCAGGTCACAGAAGGTCGTAGAACTCCAGGAGGCTCTGGCCCAGCCAAGCATCTGAATAGGTTGTCAAGAAATAAGGCTATTACTTTTATTTAGCAGCCAAGGAGTGGCCTACTTGATTGGAACAGTTAGATAATCTAGCCAAGCAAGACTGGCTGTTCTTCTATGTTGTTCGGGTGTGGCCATTTCCCATTTTCCTCAGTCTTGCAAGAAAGTTGAGTACCTGGCCACTCTGGTGTCTGGAAGTCAGTAATTATGGCAATGCTAGTGCTAAGGACAAGATGCCAAGACAAAATGCTGGATGAAAGTGTAATCTTCCCTTTGGAGTGGTAGTGAATGGTAAGCTGTTGGGGACTCCTTTCCTCAGAGTTGGAACTCTTGAATGTTTCATTGTCGGCAGCAATTTCAGCCAGTACTGAAAGCAAATAGACATTATGAAGTACTTACAAGACTTGGGTAAGAAGGAGAAGGCCATGGGCAACTAGAGTGTCCTTGGATGTCCTTGTTAAAAGTAGAATTCAATAGTATATATGAGTTACTGTTTTGATCTATTATGAGAGTTCTATGATGTCTCATTTCTCATTAATCAAATAGTATAGTTTGACCTATATTAACCTTTCAGGGAACCTCACTGCTTGATGCATGCTACTCTTCCCATGCACTTGATAATTGAAGAATAAATAGCTATATCCTTTGATTTCCATCAGCCTTTAAAATTCCATTGTTGACCCCATCCCATATGTTGGTTTTATGTAAATCAATGGAGACACGTTTTCTTTTTACTGTTTTATATATCTAAAGCTTCTCACCAGCTCCTAGATAGATTTAGCTTTATATGTATGTACAGGCCCCTTCCATATTGGTTGTTCAACATTAAGTTTTACAATGTCAAGTTCAACAGCATATTGAGCTGAGGGAAGGAAAAACACAAATATTGGCTTATTCTAACTTACACTAGTCAGTGCAGCATTAGAAACCAGTTTTGACATGGTAAAGTATAGCTACTCAGAGTTGATTTCAGCAAAATAGAAATTATGTCAGAATATATAGGAAATGAGTTTGGGAGTACTGTTCTTAATACTAGGCACTCCTCTCTTTTTTAGTACTCTCTGTATGTCCTAGGTAACATTGGGAAGAAAGACCACTATGTCTTGGAGGATGTCATAATATCTGCCACATAGTGGAAATTAGGGCAGCATGAATATTTCCTGCTTAGTTCAAAGGTTATACGAGGACCGTCCAGAAAAAAATCCAGCCATAAATGCCTCTCTTTTTCATATTACATGGCGAGATGCTTTCTGGACAGCCCTTGTATTTTGATAAGTCTTATATCAGTTAGCAAAACAAACACATAAAATGCTCCTACGGCAGCATTTTATAATCTCCTTATTTTCAAGCCTTTTTCTATCAACTTCATTTCCAGAGCTTTTGGTCTTTCTGCTTTTCTGATTTTTACCTAGAGAATATTTATCCTTAAGGATTTTTTCTCTCTCCCCCACCTCCCTAGTCCTCTTCAGCTTCAGACTTTCAGCCTGCATTTTTTTTTTAAATTCATTTTTATTGTTAGACTTATTGGGGTGACATCTGTTAGCAAGGATTACATAGGTTTCAGGCTTACAGTTCTACAGTGCATTGTCAACTTGTTGTATAATAATTTCACCACCCAATGTGACTTCTCTTTCCATCACCTTATATTTAGCTTCCCCCCGCTCCTCTCCCACCCCCTCCCCTTTCTCCCCTCCCTAACCCACTCATTTCCAAATAAACATTAAACTATTGATTGTGTCCAAGGGTTATTTGTTTGTTCATTTCTTTTTTTCTTTGCTTTCAGTTTTATATTCCGCATATGAGTGAAATCATGCAGTTCTTTGTTTTTTCTGTCTGGCTTATTTCACTAAGCATGATGATCTCCAGGTCCATCCATTTTGTCGCAAATGGCAATATTTCATCTTTTCTTACAGCTGAGTAATATTCCATTGTGTGTATGTA
>PVJL010004214.1:0-11352 GCA_004026885.1 Lyroderma lyra
AGTATTCTGAGGAACCCCCACACTGCCTTCCACAGTGGTTGTACCAGTTTGCACTCCCACCAGCAGTGTGCCAGAGTTCCTTTCTCTCCACATCCTCTCCAGCACTTGTTATTCCTTGTCTTGTTGATAACAGCCATTCTCACAGGTGTGAGGTGGTATCTCATTGTGGTTTTGATTTGCATTTCCCTGATAGCTAATGGGGATGAGCATTTTTTCATATGTCTGCTGGCCATTTGTATTTCTTCGTGGGAGAAGTGTCTGTTTAGTTCTTCTGCCCCCAATAAATACTTTAGATGTAAATGATTTCAACACCTCAACTAAAAGTCAGAAATTGCCAGGTAGGATAAAAAAGCAGAGCTAATGATATACTATGCACAAGAAACACACTTTGCATATTAAGACACAAATAGATATAAAAAAAAAGATTTTCTATGCTAACACTAATCAAAATACAGCCGAGTAACAATATTAGGCAAAGTAGATTGCAGAGCAAAGAATTACCGTGAATTAATAAAATCATGAGAACATAGTCAATTAATCAGGAAGACATAACAATATTAAACATTTATGTACCTAGTAACAGAACTTCAAGGTACATGAAAGTAGAAATGATATGACTTTAAGAAATAGACAAATCTATAACTGTAGTGAAATTTTCATTAGCTTTCTCTTAGTGATGGATGTAATAAGAAGACAGAAAATAATTAAGGATATAGAAGAAAGAACCAATGCAATCAACCAGCTTCACTTCATTGATCTTTATAGAGCTCTATAGTCATCAGGAGCAAAATATGCATTCCTTTTCATTGCACATGGAACATTTATGAAGATAGACCATATTCTGAGCTATAGAACAGTTCTAAATACATTTAAAAGGATTCAGTTCATACAGACTATATTCTTGACCATAATGATTTGAATTAATTAAGACATCAATAACAGAAATCTTCAAATATTTGGAAACAGTGCACTTCAAAATAGCTAATGAGTCAAAGAGGAAATCAAAAGGACATGAGAAATTATTTTGGACTAAATGAGAAGTCATGTATCAAAAACAGTACTTAGGAGAAGATACCAGATTTCTGATCAAGGTGGCAAAGTAGATAAATGCTGTGCTTACCTCCTTTCATAACCAAATCAAAATTACAACTAAACTACAGGGCAAACATCATCGAGATTCACCTGAAATCTAGCTGAACCAAAGCCTTACAACTAAGGACATACAGAAGAAGCCACTTTGAGACTGGTAGGAGGGGCAGAGATGCAAAACAGGCTGCTCCCGCAACCATGTGTGACCATTAAAAATCGGAAGGATATCTTGGCTTCAGAGGTCCCTACAGGAGGAGTAAGGGGTCCTAGTCCCACACCAGGTTCCCCAACCCAGGATTTCAGTGCTGGGAAGAGAAGTCCTCAAAACTTCTGGTTGTGAAAATCAACAGAGATTGTGGCTGAGTGAGAGGAAGGGCAGCTGCAGTCTCAGGCAATCCTCTTAAAGGGCCCACACATGGACTACTTGCTTACAGACTGACTCACTCTGAGCTCCAGTGCTGGGGCAGCAGCTCAAAAGGTGCCAGGAACATACAGAGAGGAACTAAGTTGATTGGCTTCAGGGAGAGGGCTGTGGGGAAGCTTTCTCCTGAATGGAGGAGCTGGCAGAGGCCCTTATTTTTTTGTTGAGCCTTTTTTTCTCCTACCTTCAGATGCAAGTAAGTGCCATATCTGAGTCTCCATCAACTTAGCTAACATCATTCATTCACCCCTCCCTGGTTATTCCCTGAGACCTTACCCCACCCAACTTTTGGGCATACCCAAGCCACTTCCAGTGGCTTTTCCATCTAAACTGCCTGACTTGGCTTATGCTGCAGACTTTCCTAAAATCTCTCAAAGTTTCAAATAGACAGCATTTTTCTTCCCCATGTCCCATACCTCTGGCTAAGCAGCCCTAAACCTGACACTGGCAACAACCAGCCTTGGTTCATAGCCAGGTCTTTCAAGGCACCTTTAAGCACATCATGGGTGGCAGCCATCTGCAGATTGCTTTGTGGCTCATGCCAGGTGGCCCCAGGCAGGACAAAGCTGCAGCTGAACTTGGCCTGAAGCTGGGCTGACCAGACATACCATTTTAAATGGGATAGAAAACAACAGTACTGTCCTGTTTCAAACAGTATGTATGGTCAGCCTAGTCTCACTGGACTAAATTCAAGGTGTCAGTAGGCTGACCATATGTACTGTTTGAAATGGGACAGTACCATTGTATTCTGTTCCATTGAAAATGGGAATGTCTGGTCAGCCCACCTGCAGTAGTCCCCTGCCAGGAGACCCTGGGGCTGGCACACCCAGTGGCCAGCTTCAGGAGCCATAGCACCACCCAGGCACCTACAAGGATGATGCATCAAAGGGGCAGACTGAGGCCTATAAGAGACTCCCTTCAGATTGAAAGACAAACACAGATTGAAAGTAAGGGAATGGAAAAAAATATTTTATGAAAATGAAAAACAAAAAACAAAACAAAAAACTAGGGTATCAATACTTATACCAGAAAAAAATAGACTAAAACAAAGGCTATCACAAGAGACTAAAAAGGACCTAATAATCCCACTTCTGGATATTTATCTGAAAAAAAAATGCTATATTTAGGGGATGTGTGCATCCATTTGTTCATTGTAGCATTATTTACAACAGCTAAGATATGAAGGCAACTTGGTGTCCCTGAATGGATAAATGGATAAAGAGGTGGTGCATATATGCAATGAAGTATTACTCAGCCATGAGAAAGAATGAAATCTTGCCATCTACAACAGCATCAAAGGACCTAGAGGATACTGTGTCAAGTGTACTAAGTCAGACAGAGAAAGAAAAATATTATCTGACTTTACTTATAAATGGAACCTAAAGAACAAAATAGGAGTTCCCTGGTGGTGTAGTGGCTTAAGGCTTCATCGCTGGCACTGTCAGCACTGCAGCCTAGGTTCAATTCCTGACCAGGAAACTATCCACATACAAAAAAAAAGAGAACAAAATAAACAAATGAAATAGAAACAAATTCATAGATACAGAGAACATTTTGATGGTTGCCAGATGGGAGGGAGGTTGGTAAAAAGGTGAAGGGATTAAGAAATATTAATTGGTTGGTACACAGTAGTCATGGGGATATAGGGTATAGTATAAGGTATATAGTCAGTAATATTGTAATGTGGTATCAGAGGGTACTAGATTTATCCAGGTGATAGAAGGGAGGTAGCTGGCGGGGGGAGGGGTGAAAAGATTAAGAAATATAAGTTGGTAGTCATGGGACTATAAAGTGAAACATTGAGAATGTAGTCAATAACATGGTGTAACTATGTATAGTGCCAGGTGAGTACTAGACTACTCAGTGGGACCAGTTCTTAAATTATATAAATAGCTATGACTATTCTGAAGTTCATATAAAATAATATTGAATATCAAAATAAAATTTTTAAAGGTGGTACTTAGGGTGGAAATTTATAGTGCTAAGGGCTTATAAGAGGTAAAGTCTCAAATCAACATCCTCAGCTTCCATCCTAAGAAACTAGGACAAAACAGAGCAAATGATACCCAAAGTAAGCAGAAGAAAGGAAGTACTAAACGTCAGGGCAGAAATAAATAAAGTAGATAACAAAAAGTCAGTAGAAAGAATCAATGAAAGCAAATGCTTATTGATTGCAAATATCAATAAAACCAATAAACCTATAGCTAGACTGAATAATAAAAAGGAAGACATAATTTACTGATAGCATGAATTAAAGAAGTGACATCACTACAAATTCTACAGGTATTATAAACAGCTTTTTTCAATAGTTCTATCAAACTAGATGAAATGAACAAATTCCTTGAAAGACACAAACTACCAAAGTCATTTAAGAAATATTAGAGAATGTGAAAGCCCAGATCTATTAAAGAAAGTCTCAGCAAAGTAGAAATAAAAGAGAACTTTCTTAACCTAATAATAGGAATCTCTGGAAAACTTGCATCTACCATTGTATTTAATGGTAAAAGACCAAATACTTTCCCCCTAAGATCAAGAACAAAACAAGAATGTTCACTTGCACTAATTCTATTCAGACTTGTCCTGGAGGTCCTAGCCAGAGCAATAAGATAAGAAAAAGAAATAAAGGGCATCCAGTTTGGAAAGGAAGAAGTAAACTGTCTATCTGTAAGTCACCTGACTATCTCTATAGAATATTCAATGGAATCTACAAAAGAGCTACTAGAACTAATGAATGAGTTTAACATGGTTGTCAAATACAATATTAATATACAAACATCAGTTGTCATATTGATTGTTGAACAATCAAAATTGAAAGTAAAGAAATAATACCATCAGAAAACATACTGAGGGATAAATTTGATTAAAAAAAATTATGCAAGACCTATATACTGAAAACTATAAAATCTTTCTTAGAGAAATTAAAGAAGACCCAAATAAATGGAAAGCTGTGCCTTTTTTGTGGGTGGTATGAATTGACTGTGTGCATCCCCCCAATTCACCTGTTAAAAATCTAGTCTTCAGTGTGATGGTATTTGGAGGTGGGGCATTTGGGAGCTAATAAGCCATGAGGTAGAGCCCTCATGAATGGGATTAGTGCCAATATAAGAAGAGGCCAGAGAGCTATGTAGTACTCTTTCCCTCATGTGAGGATACAATAAGAAGTCATTCATCTGCAGACTGAAAGAGGGCTGTCACCAGAACTTGACCAGGCTGGCACCATAATCTTTGACTTCCAGCCTCCAGAATTGTGAGAAATAAATGTCTGCTGTTTAGACTGGCTACCCAGTCTATGGCATTGTTGTAGTTGAACTCACTAAGAGAGTGGGTTAGAAGACTCAGTATTGTTAAGATGTGAGTTCTTCCCTAAATGATCTATAAATTCAGTGCAATCTGAATCAAAATTCCAGATGACCTTCTTATAGAAATTGATAACCTCATTTTAAAATTCATGGGAAAATGTACAGTGTCTGGAATAGCCAAAACAACTTTTTTTTAAAGAAACAAAGTTAGAGGACTTCAATATCTGCTTATCATTTCAAATGGAAGAATGGTTTTACAGGTATATATATATATATATATATATATATATACACACACACACACACATACATACATATGTTGAAACTTACCAAATTGACATTTTGAATACGTGCAGTTCACTGTATGTAATTTATACTTCAATAGAGCTGTTTTTAAAAAGCCAATAAATAGGAAAATGGGAGTAAAAAATAAAAAGAACATAGAATAGTTTGGGAAAAAGTATTAATTTATTTTAACTCATTTATGTGAGTAATTATCTTAAGAATAAATATACCATTCTAATTAAAAGATAAGCATTATTATACTAAAGAATAAACATTAAAATGGTTATTAAAATGTTTTAATTGGTGACAGTTTCTCATAGCTTTAATCATCTTAGTGCACCATGGTGAAGAGCCACAAAGAAATATTTGATTTATGGAACAATATAAAGAAAAAATTAAAAAATATTTAAATCCCTGGTTTAAGCTGATTTGTGGTTTGAAGTGAGCCTCTTCATTTGAGATGGTTGTGGTTTATAGGGAGAGATTGATGCGTGGGTGTGATCCCCCATCCCAATTTTGTATGTAAAATATTACATATTTGTATATATTTTTCAGGAGAGTGTCTATAGCTTTCATTAGTATCTCATGTCAAAGGAAATTTAAGAATCATGGTTTGAAGAATGAAAAACTTGTGTGTCTAATTTCTCAGTAGCATGTCTTTGAAGTTAATGCATGATTCAAATGACTTTGTCTATAAATGTGTACATGAGCCTCATCACAGCAGTTTGGAATAACAAGTTAAATGTTATTCCAAGTGTTTATGTGGTTTAAACTCTGATGAAAGCCCTATGTTTCCTTTAGCTGGAATGGGGTTCTCATGGTATGATTCCAAGATCAGCAGGTGCAGTATCACTTGGGAAGTTTCTATGAATGCAAATTCTCAGGCCCTACTGAGTCAGAAAACTGGAGGTAGGGACTGGCAATCAGTGTGTTTTTAAGGAACTTTCCAGATGATTCTAATGTGCACTACAGTGTGATAAGCACTAGGTTAAACTATACTTAGAAAAGCTATTCCCTATCCACTGCTTTCAGGCCAAGTTTAGGAATTTGTTAAGAAAGTGGCTACAGAATGAACAATAATGTTGATAGCTTGTATTTTTCACCTTTATCCTCAAAGAGCCTGCATTGCTCTCTCACAGGTGTCTCAGGTTGCGCAGCAACAGTGAGTAACAGTTTAGAGAAATCCCATGTGCAGCTGAAATTGGAATTTAGAGACATAACATGTAAGTTCACTTACAAAAATTCTGACTAGGAGGCTTTTCAGAAATAAGCCCCAGTAATTCCAAGGGCCTTGGATCTCAGCTGCCTTTAAGGAGTAAGAAATTCCGTCTCCTGAGTAGATTGACCCTCAGAAACAGTTTTATTTACCTTTTTCCAGCTGTGTGGCACCCTCACAAATGTCCTTTAAAGGAGTGCACAGTGTCACCATGGCTCCGTTTGCAAAGGAGATTAATGAAATCTCTCAGCCTACGCTCTAAATACTTAACAGGACAACGGTCTCAGCTGTAAGCAGCATAAAACCTGAGCTGTCCAAAAACTTCAAATGATCATTCTCTCTGGTCCTTCTGGTGCCTGAAGCTTGATTTGTCCTGACACCTTACTGCTTTGCTGATTGGTAATAGCATAGAGCTCTTCACAGCAGTACTCATTAAAGGAGGGCAGCCAAGTGGAATACATTCTTGGCTCTTAATAGTTTTCAAATGAGAATTTTATTGCATATTAATGAGTACTAATTGACGTTTGTGACTGGTTTTTATGGAAATCATGCACGTATAATTTGCATAATAGTACCCTAAGTGCTTTTAGATAGAAATGCAACTCTGGGAAGTTGGAGAGGGTTTTAGTATATTGCTGTTTTTTGGTTTTATAAATTCCCAGTTCTAGTCCCTGACAATAGTGTGGAATATTAACAGGTCTTAGGATCCGTCAATAAGGAAGCAGTGACTGACAGCCCATTCTGTGTGGTTGTGTCAGTTTATACCTGAGTGTACAGAACGAGTCAGCAAAACATCATGGCAGGGCTCAGAGAGCCGGAAATGCTCCCGTTCTATCACAAAGGGATATTCCAGGGCTCCTTTGTGAATCAAACCTCCCACTTCTCCTGGGTTATAGGAGTATCTAGAAGGTCCTGAGGATTGTTCCTAGGAGTCTAGGACTACAATTCCATAAAATGTTTTAAAAATGTTTCTGTGTGCACTTCAAATTGTATTGATCACCTACTACATACCAGGTGCTAGGTACGCACTAGAACAAAACTACGTTGGCTTATTCCATGCTGCATCCCTAGCTCTTAGCATAGTGACTAGAACATAATAGTCGATCAATCAATATTTATTGGATTAATGATCATTGACTCTATCATTTGGGATCTATAATTTATTCTTATAAAATTTGATTTTAAGTACAGTATGAAGATCATTTATACTGTTTTTCATGTTAAAATACATTAATGATTCAGAACTTGAGATTCTGTCAGGAAATTTAGAGAAACAAGATGGATAACCTGTTATGTGCTCCAAGTCTTCTGTACAGAAGACCCTTCTATTGGATGGAAATGGAAGAAGCCGATATTTATTGATGATCTAGTATGTATAGGTTATATTTGCATACATCCTATACAACATATAATTTAATCACCAATAAAACTTATTAGGTGTAGGTAGTATTATATTATCCTCATTTCATTGAGGCAACTAAAAAATGAAGTAAAGTAACTAACAAAAGCCACAGATAGAAAATGATGGAGCTGAGACTTAAATTCAGCCTCAGTTTTGTCCATTGCAATGCCACTCAGCACATTGAAGCCAAACTTCAGTTCCTGGACTGGAAGGCTGAATTGGCCCAGGGGCTTTGGGATCTGCCTTGTATTCAGTTGACTTACTGTTTATAGTAAATTGACTATTTGCAACACTGTCTCCCAGGTCCTGTGGGGCACCAAATCCAATAGCCAGTCTTAATCACTATGTAATTCTATGAAGCAGCTAGAAAAGTTTAAACACTGTATAGCAAAGGGAGAAATTAGTTTATTAAAAGAAAAGTTACAAATAATATGAAGCTAAAAGATGTGTACAGCCTTCTCTAATATTGGGCAGAAATGTTCTTCATATTTATGGGATGATTGCTAACTGCAGGCTGGGAATTTTAGGAGGGAAGATTAGAGAAGAATGGTGGTATCAGAATTCTTACAGAGCCCAAGAATCCCAAAGCTTAATTAAGAGATGTACACTAGACTAAGGGAATGAATCAAATCCACTCCCCTTACCCCCAGTCCACCTACCTCCCACTCCTGTCAAGGGACACCAGTGATTCCATTATGTTTTCAAAATCCCCTAAGAGGAACTTGTTTGGAGCAGCCACCTTTCCTCCCCCGGACCTTCCCTCTAGTGAATCAAGAATCCCTGAGTGAACCCTGCTCCAGGGATGTTTGGGATGGTTATTCAGAAACCAGAGAAGTTTGGGGAAACCTTAATTGGAGGCACTTCAAAGGCTTTAAAAGGGTAACTCTTAACATCTCTCCTTCTTTTATAAGGCAAACCTGAGGTTTTCAAAAACAGATTCATTCAGTCCACTTTGCATTGTTGGGGAGAGTTCCAAAATTTATACTCTCCCAAGAGAATACTCTTTTTCCTTCTAGTGTGTTCCTCTTCTCTCTTGGAGCTCCTCCACAAACTTCTAAGCCTTAGAGCTCTTACCCCTATGGCCCTGCCTGCTTCCCCAAGGCCAGGCCTTTGCCCCAGCTGTCCCAAATGTTTGAAAGGCCAACTGTAACTTCCTTTGAAGATCCTTTAAAGTAGGATAGCAAGAGTATTGAACTTGGGAGACCTAGATTGTATTCCTATACTCACCATGGGACCCTGAGCCTCTCAACCTCTGTGGGGCATTTCCTTCTCCATTAACTTAAGAGATGGGACTTTATGACATCTGAGGTTTCTTCCAGATCATCATCTGTAACTTCACCTTCTTCTATGTATGCAACACTTTCCCACCCTAATCTCATGCCCTTGTTCTCTTAGAAAGTATTTAAAACTCTGAGCCATTTTCTACATTGAGGATCTATGTGGCAGGTGGTCTTAGGGGAGGTTGAATCCTCTCTGCCCTGCTTGTATCTGCCTGCTGTCCCCACGAAAAGCAGTGTTATGTTCAGAGAGTAAAAGTTAATTTTTCTCATAGTCCAAGTGACCCATATTCAAGATGTGTGTAAATCTACTACTAGAACATAACACATTGCATTCAAAGGTAATGAGAAATGCATTTTACATTCCCTGCTGTTTATAATTATCCATGGATTTGCTGCCTACATTAGCATAGTTAATGGACAGCCAATACCTCAAACAATATTGGTGCCAGAAGGAACCTTAGTGAACATCTAGTACAATACTGTTGGTTATGGTGATTTGAATAGAGACACTTTTGATGCATTTGCATGTGGTTCTGTCTTTTCTCTCAGTAGGTAACCTGAGTCTGAGGTACTTCAATATTTGCTCACGTTGCATAGAAATATCCCTGTTACTCCAATTGTCCGTTTTCCTGCTTTTAGTATAAAACATGTAGTGGGATGAAAAAATAAAAAGATAAGGAAATCAGGGCAAAATGAAAACAGTCATAGGATAATAAAATGAGCCAGAGATACCTAATTCTGCACAGTTGCTGTAAGTGAGCCACATATTTGATTCCGAACTCCCCACTAGCCAAAAAAAGAGAGAAACATACTAGTCATGACATAAAAAATGTTCCAGAAGAAGATGAACTTTTCCTGATATTTGAGAAGAAAAGGAATTATACCATGTGTTCTTGTGGAGGAGCCACTAAGTCAGCGTTGTAGACCACACCCTCAACAATAGCCTATTAATACCTTTAATGCTAAATTCATTTATTCATTCAATAAGCATTTATTGAGTATCTACTATGTACCATATATAGTTCAGTGCATTACATTTATTCTTTTGATGATGAAATCATCCTCTCATTGGCCAGTGGGGGAACCAGATGACTCATGTATCTTTTTGACATGACTAGTCTCTGATACAGTTTTTATTTTCTTGTATAACAAGATGTCCCAGGTTTATGTTGTGTATTTCCAGCACCATAATTTAAATTGTTCATTTTGCTAAAGAAAACTGATTCCTTTTAGTGAAAAGTGGTTTTAAAGATCCCAATTTGGGCACTTGGAGTGTTTATTGTTACTGAGTTGTAATTATTTCCAAGCCTCAGTTAACAGACTAGGAAATATGAATGTTTTACAAAAAATGAATAAATCTGAGTCCATACTAATATTTCCCATTTAAATTAAACATTGAAAAATGTTTACTTATTTTATTTTATATGTGTATCTCTTTTACTTTGCAAATCTTAGTTCTCAATGACATGAATATAATTACATTTTACTTTATCTAAGAGATATTTATATGTGTGTTTGTATGTGTGTGTGTGTATCCATATGTATAAAATAGGACTGATGTCCACTTAATGCAGTTTAAGATTTCTTTGTGGGTATTTTTGTCCTTAAGCTATATAATCAAGTTACTATTACTTAAAATAATTCTTCTCTATGCAGTTATGTCATCAATTTGATATAGTTAGCTTCATTTATTTCAATTTGTTTTTAATTTTTAGAGATTGATGTTCTTCTTTTGATTTAATTTTGTTTTTAAGTTAAGTAAAATATTTACATGGTTTCAGACTCAAAACTATAAACACTGAGAGGTATGCTTCTTCCTTGCCCCCTCCCTCTTGTTCTTTTCCTCCTCTTGTAGGTAATGCTTTTATTCTTCCAATGTTTATTTTTGAAAATAAGCCAATGACCTATACAACCTACTTACACAAAAAGCAGATATATATCTATATATCTATATATCTATATCTATCTATCTATCTATCTATATATATATATATATATATATATATATATATATATATATATTGCATCTTGCTTCTTTAAAATTTTTATTGTTAGACTTATTGGGGTGACATTTGTTAGCAAGAATTACATAGGTTCCAGGCATGCAATTCCACAGTGCATTGTCAACTTGTTGTATAGTAAGTTGACCATCTAATGTGACTTCTCTTTCCATCACCTTATATTTAGCTTCCCCCGCTCCTCTCCCACCCTTCCCGCTTCTCCCCTCCCTAACCTACTTGTCCCCAAATAAACATTAAACTATTGATTGTGTCCATGGGTTATTTGTTTGTTTGTTCATTTCTTTTTTTCTTTGTTGCTGTCTGTTTTATATTCCGCATATGAGTGAAGTCATGCAGTAT